>JAJIBD010031767.1:0-165362 GCA_021461705.1 Cryptotis parvus
ATGTATTGTTCAAGTAAGTCTCTGCATTGCTGGAGGTTCATTACACAGAGATGCACAGGCCTATAGTAGAAAACCAGTCTGAACTGCTATGTTATTTCTGGGTTATTGTTTAATCTTCTGGAAGTTGTGGTTTTCTGAGTTCTTCATATGCTGACTAGTTTGGGTTCCATATCCTATATATTTTAAATGCTCTGTTCCAAGATTCTGGATCTGGTTAAGACCCAAAAGATAGTTTCTTTTTTTCTTAAATCAGGCACCTAAGCTAAGTTTAAAGCCATGTTCTAGTTTCAACACACTTTTGGAGGTTTTGGGGGAGCTTTGGTTCAAAAAAGACTGTTTAGTTCCCAATCCTTTGCTGTTCAAATCTTTCCCTGTGTGTTAAAGCTGAGAGCCAGTCTAGGATGCGAGCAGCAGCCCAGCCTATGGGTCATTCCCAACTGACATGCTCCAAGGACAAGGCCAACACCAGTTCAGCTCAGTGTTGAGCCCACAAGCTTATCTCCACTCATGGAAGTGTTTCATCTTCTCCCCAACCCCCCAGCCTGACCTTTCCTCTATAGAACCTGTTCTCTCTTCTTTCTCTTGACTTCCCAACTCAAGAGAACCCCCACATTTCCTTCTCCAGATTTCCTGTAGCATCTGAAACAAGCAAAAATATTTGCACAGTTTGACAAATGCAAAGTGAGTGATGGTTTATAAGCTCTTTTGCTGTTTAGTTTGGGGCTATACCTGGTGGTGCTCAGGTGGTGCTCCAGACCACACTCCTGGTGATGCCGGATGGACCCTGTCGCGATGCTGGGAGTTGAACCCTCGTCCTGCTGCCTACAGAGCATGTGCTCCAGCCCATGGAACTCTTTCTCTGGCCCAGATTATAAACACTTAAAAGACATGCAGTATGGATAAGATTCCATACAAGTATCAAATCTTGAACAGAACACTAATCAATTTTTTTTACTTAAATGATTGTATACTCAGGTGTTAGAGAAATCTCAAGTCTTCTTTGACTTCCCCAGTGGTAACACTTTATAAAATTCTGGTAAAATATCACTGTAGGTCTAGTGACCCTGATACAGTCCAGATTTAGAACATTGCCAGCCCTGCCAGGCTTCCTCATGTGATCCCTTTAGTGATACCAACTTCCCTTTCTTCTCAGTCTCTTAGCCCCGGCAATCACATCTGTTCCCCATTTTTATAACTTTTCCATTTCAAGAATATTATATAATGGAATCCCCATACTATCTGTCATGAATAACAAAGCAAAGAAAAACAAAACAGTTGGTTCCAGAAATGAATTAGCTAGAGATCATGTAAAAATGCAAGTAGGACCGGAGAGCTGTACAATGGGAAAGGCACTTGCCTTGCATCCAGCTGATCCAGGTTCGATCCCTGTCACCCCCTATGGTCTCCAAAGCCAGTCAAGAGTGATCCCTTAGCACAGGGATCACTGTGGGGAAGCCAAGTAGTAAGCCCTGAGCACAGCCATGTGTGGCCCCCAAGCAAACAAATATAAATAGGAGAAGCCAGTAGCATTAGTGAATTGATCATCCACCAAACCCAGGATTCATTCTCTGAGCAAACTTTTTCTTTTTCTTTTTTTGGATTATACCTGTCAATGCTCAGGAGTTACTCCTGGATCTGTGCTCAGGAATTACTCCTGGTGGTGCTCATGGGACCATATGGGATGCGGGGATCAAACCTAGGTCAATCACATGCAAGGCAAATGCCCTACCCGCTGTACTATTGCTCTGGCCCCTGAGAAAACCTTTTCAGCAACAAACCCTAACGTCCTAAAGATGCGTAAACATATACATACACATTTCAAATACTGATGTGAAGGAGAAATACATTTAACATATAGGTGTTTAGTAAATATGAAATAGTTATCATACAAATACACATGCTACATACCTAGTTCATGCATGTCCTATACAGAGATCCTAGTCTAGCTGGAATCGCCCCTCACTGCTGAAATTCCAAAGCTCCCCTGTACATTCCTGAGTCTCCCCACGGGTGGAGTAGCAGCACAGTTACACTTCCAGTACCAAATATCTCTGTTCTCGAACCTTCTTGGCCTTCGGGAACATTGAGCGGAGGCAGGTGGCATTGCAGCCTTGTCCCCACATACCTTCGCTTCTCTTTCTTCCTATTTGCTTCTGTTGGCTCCTTCCTTGAGAATTAGGGGTACTTAAGTGTCCCCCTATCTTTTAAAAAATCATCTTCTCCTTCACCCCTCCCCAGGTCAGCTGCTCAAACATTCTTACTAGTAGCTCTGCTCACTTGCTCACCTACCGTCCCCCTCATTTTGTCCCTCACAGCGGCATCCTTAGCCTCTTTTTTCTTTCACTGAGAGCTTGCCCAAGGACGTGTCGCAGGTCCCCAGCCCTTTAGCTGCCAGTTATATTTGGATGCTTCCGAATTCTGTTTCCTGCAAAGGGTTCTTCTGGATATTCAAGTTTATGTGGGAACATCCCTACTGAACTCACCTAAAGAGAGACTCTTCACGCCTAACCTTATCTTTCTTCCTCACACTGTTTTTCCCTGGCCTGAGAAGTTCCCAAAATCTCAAGGATGAAACCCAGAACAATTTCTTCCTGACCTCTGCCGATTCTCCGTCAAACTCAGTCATTCTTCGGTGACTTCTGTGTCTTATCCTTTTTTTTTCCATCCTCACATTAAAAGTGCCTTATTTCATACCATCACTATCTCATTAGACCACTCGATAGGATGATTATTCAATAGTCTCCTATTAGCTACCCACAATGTGCCCAAATCTACCAATAACTAAAGACCGATTAAACTGTTTGCTGTGGTCCTGAGCAGCATAAGCGCATGGATTCTGCTGCAGAGTAACCAGACCTGTCGCTAAGAAACCGTGATCGTGGTAGTGAATGAGATGTAGAAATTAAAGTAATTTTGCAGGCATGAAAGAGAAAGGATCAAAGGCAGGAATCTAGAGAACTGGGATTGATAGAAACCCAAGGTAAGGACTGAGAGCCCGGCTGTTTACTGGTTCCAGTCATTGGCTGAATGCCCTAGCTGTTTGCACTGCTTGCTTGGAGCTGGGAATCTGCACCAGACAAAGATGAGAGAGATGCTTCTAAAAGAAGTTGGGTTCAAATTTATCAGGACCTTGGGTGGCTGGATGAAGGATTCTGAGCTCATTAATGTTCTCATCTGTGTGAAAGCAATTTAAAAAAAAAAAACTCAGGACCAGATGAGGATGAAAGGAGACATTTTGTTGTTGTTGTTAAGTAGTTGGGAGGAGTAGAAAGTAGAAGCAGTAGAAGCAAGATCAATTAAGACTGCAGAAAAGGGGAAGCAAATGAAACACTTCCCAAACCATGAAAAGAGAGAGACAGCCCCTCTGACAAAGTCAGAGAATGAAAAGAGATTTAATTGGAGTCTTGGGGTTGGTGCAGGTTTTTAGGTAGGATGGTTAACCGTGCAAATACTAAAGAGAGGGGCGATAAATTTATCTGCCTCTAAAAATAACTATATAAGTATAGTCAGAGGGATCCATGCTGAAGAGAGAAACTCTCATTCACTTTTGTTGCTAAGATGACATGCTTGCAACTTTCTAATTCTTGTCTTGACAAAGGTGAGCATTCAAAGTCATGATGATTTTTCTCTGGAATTCTGGAAATAGTTCCTACCTTGATGTGGTCTTTCAAATTCAAGTAAATGCCCCCCAAAAAAAAACTAGGAATCCCCACAACAGCAGAAATTCCTGAGCTATGGCATTTTGGAAAGAAGATGAGAGTCCTGAAAGAGAGAATATCACTGTATCACTGTCTTCCCATTCATCATCGATTTGCTTTCGAACAGGCACCAGTAACATTTCCATATGTCCTATCTCATGCTAGTAGAGCTCAAGGGCATCTGCTTGCTCCAGGAACATAAAGAGCCTCAAACCATTATATTAGGTCATGGGAATGAGGTCGATAATTGTTACTGGTATTTGGCATATCAAATACGACACAGGTAGCTTGCCAGGCTCGCCGTGTGGGTGGCATACTGTTGTAATCGTCTCTAAATCCAGCATTTATTGATGAACCGTGTGGCTGCATGAACAGGGGGCCCGTGATAAGCTTCGTCTGCTGGGTGGAGTTCTGACGAGAGGGAAGTCCGGATGTGGAAAATGGCGGCCCTCATGGAGTGGGGGGGGTCGTCTGGCTTATTGCAAGGCTCTGCTGGAGTGGTGGAAGGCTAGAACCCGCCATCCCTCCCAGGTGCCTCATGAGTGACCGGGAGAGCTGGTAGCAGCTTTGCCCCTATGTCTGTGAGTCTGAATCAGCATAGCTGGGCCGGACTTGAAAAAGACTGCTGCAGGGTGGGTGTCGATGATCCGGGCTGTGATAGGCTCATCTGCCGGATGGAGTTCTGATGAGAGGGAAGTCCAGATGTGGAAAACGTGGCCCCTCATGGTGTGGGGGGTTGTCTGGCTTGTTGCGAGGCTCTGCTGGGGTGGAGGGCCAGGGCTAGAACCCGCCATCCCTCCCGGTGCCTCGTGAGTGGCTGGGCACAGGGAGAGCCAGTAGCAGCTCTGCCCCATGTCTGTGAGTCTCAAAGAGAGAATATAGGAGAAATAGTTACAGGGAAGACAGACGAACAGGATTTTGCTGTGTAGGCTTTGGCTACTCCTTGGTAACATGTAGAATGGGCTTAATTACTTACAGCTGGTGTCTCTGGGCTTTCGGAGTGCCATAGTATGTTCTCTCAGACTTCAGCAACCTAAAGGCCTCCCCCAAAGCAGGGACCAGACTGATGGAAGGGCTTGTGACTCCTGGTCCATTCCTCAGCAATGTCCCATTGGACTCTCAGCCTTGCCTCTCCTCAGGGACCGTGTGGGCACGGCTGGGTCTCAGCAGCTGCTTCCTAGAAACTCTTCTTGGGGCCAGAGGTGATAGTCCAGTGGGTAGGACATTTGCCTTGCATGCAGTCAACCCAGGTTCAATCCCTGGCATCCCATATGGTCCCCTGAGCACCGCCAGTAAATCCTGAGTACAGAGCCAGGAGTAACCCCTGAGCATTGCTGGGTGTGACACAAAAACAAAACAAAGCCACACATACATACACACACACACACACACACACACACAAAGAAGCTTCTTTTCCTGATGTCCTTCAATGACTCTGGTCTCTAAGCTGTCCCAGGCACACATTCCCACACCACATTCTCTGGCATCCTTGCTTCTGGTCTTTTCTGCCTCCCAGGGTTTCATTCCAACCTCCATTTGCATTTTTAGGCAAATGGTTCTCTCCTCAGGTGTTAAATCTCTTCACTTACAGAAAAGAAATTGAGAAACATTGTCAGAGTGGGCGAAGGTAAATTCTTTAGGGAAGGTCATTGTGGAATGATCAGAGTTTGTTCTTGTCCTTAAGACCTAGAATCCTCAAAGTAAGTGACAAAGATCTAAATGATGGTACTGTTCCTCACACCCATTTCCCCAGGATTGCCATTTAAGAAAATTACATCAGATCCTATTTGAATCCGAATAGATTCAGATTCACACACACACACACACACACACACACACACACACACACACACACACCATCCTTAGTGCATGATTTCTAGTTACTCTACTGCATTCCACCCATTCTATTCAATTTTTCATGCACAAACAAAATCAGTTTACTCACCACCTATGGATTTCTGTGTGCTACTTGAAAATCACCAGCCAGCCTATGTCTGCCCCTCCCACCAAAGGGTAGATGGTATGAGAGCAGCCTATAGTGTTTTCCTATAGTTTCATTTCCTCCAGTGACTTGGGTGGGGAATTAGCCTGGCAAGCTACCCATGGTGTATTCCATATGCCAAAAACAGTAACAATAATGGACCTCATTCCCAATGAATGGAGATGTTACTGGTGCCCGCTCAAGCAAATCGATGAACAACGGGAAGACAAGTGATACAAGTTAAATCACTTTAACAATCGGCATATATTTTTTGTCCATCTGAACTTAACATACCACAGAGGAAGTGCAATATCAGCATAATGTTTTCAAGACAAAAGACTGTCAAGGCAGTTTGATCCCTTGATAGGATCTATTTTTTCCATTATATCTAGAAGCCCTGAAAGCTCAGGTTTATTCTATTTGGAGAATGGACATATGGAGAAGTTTGAGCTGAACTTAGATTCCCCTGGCACACCATGGAGCCCAAGGAAACTTAGACTAGGAGCAGACATCCCTGGGAAGAGCCTGCCCAGACCTCATCAGCCCAGTATCTGGTCTGAGAACAGTGCATGAAGGGAGCCAACCAGTGATCTTGGCAGGACATGAAAATGATCTTGGCAGGACATGAAAATCCTTCCCTGATCTTCGTCTCAAGTGGCAGTCGGGTAGGAGGGCTCCTTGAATGAATTTCAGGAAGCCAGGAAAACAAAACTATCTGGAAATTATCCTGCAGCCAGCTCAAGACTGAAGATGCCAAAGCAAAACCTTTGGTAAGAACCTGTCAAGAGACCCTCAACAGGAACAGGGCCCTGATGAGACTCTTAACTGAAGACTGTCAGCATTCAGCTATCTTCCTTAGCAACCTCCTAGCAAGGACTCTTTTTGGCACTGACACAGTGTGGAAGAGGCCACATGTGACCTGGAGCCCTCCATTCTGGAGCCTCTCTCTCTCTCTCTCTCTCTCTCTCACACACACACACACACACACATCTGCACTCTGGAGGTGCGGGTTTCCTTACAGACTATCTCTGTCTCTGTTGTCTGCATCACTGTATTCTCTAGAAATATTTTTTTTGGCTGTGGGGGTTACACTCAGCCATGCTCAGGGGTTACTCCTGGATCTGCACTCAGGAATTACTCCAGGCACTGCTCGGGGACCGTATGATATGCTGGGAATCAAACTCAGGTTGGCCACATGCAAGGCAAATGCCCTACCTGCTGTGCTATTGCTCTGACCCCCTTCTCTGGGAATTCTTTTCTGCAGTGAAGATAAGGACCTGGAACACAGGTACACAGTGGTGTTTAGTCTTAGCCTGCACAGAACCGAACCTTGTTTCTGCCTAAACATCAGGGTTTCCTAAAGTCTGGATGGTAGGAAGCAGCTTCCATGCACCACTGAGATCAAGTGGGTCTCAGCTGCAGCTTCATAGCTACCTTAGTGAGCTGGCAGGACTTTAGGATTCTGCCCCTTTAAGGAGCTCAGTCTGGACCTCCTGGGCTCACTTGAGGAGCAGCAGCATAACCAGGCAGGAAGGAATAAGGCTGCGCACTCCAGGGCTCCCCTTTGCACCAGCACACATCTCTTCATGAGACGGTTCCCAGTCTCCATTGCAGCTTCTTTTATACCGGAGGCCTGGCAGCTCTGGTTCTGCCTGTAACGTGGCAGGTTACATGCTTCGTCCCTTCTCTATAGCCATATTCTCCCATTTCAGCTTTCTTATAAGTTAACAGTGAATGGATGCTGGGAGCAGGGGCAGGCAGCAGCGTAAGTTTCTTCATTTGCTTTTTCTAATGTCTCATTTGTCCAGACCCCAACCTAAGAAACAAAAGACACTTGGACTCCTCTCACAAAGCGAGGAATTTCCTCAGGAAGGCTACGTGTTGCTTTCTAGCTTTGTGTTTACCTGCTCGTGCAACTCTGGAAACTCACTGGAGGTGAAACTATTCACCCCATGGCACAGATGATGAGACTCTGTGCCAGAGTCAGATAATTTGCTGATGTTTGCATAAGAGTGCGTGTAGATGGGTGTGAGTGGGAGGAGAAATAAGGGCCAAACAATGGCACCTGAGCCCGTCACCTGCTTTCATAAATCAAGCTTTTCTCACTCGCTTCCATGTTGCCTGTGACTGCTTCTCCCTCTCGTTATCAGACTTGAGTCATTGTGACAGATCAGGTGATGTGTGAGTCTGAAATGTTGCCTGGCTGGCTCTTGACAAGAACAGCTTTCTACAGAGACCCAGGATCCCTGCAATCTACTAATTTGCTGGATTAGTAAGAATCAAGTACCTCTATTATCAGGAGAAAAAGAGGGGGTCCTTAGCAGAAGAATTGCAGGCAATGACAAGTACTGTGTGGGCATGGGTGTGACTCTGACCATTTAAAGTGGTATAAAGATGAAGGTCTCTGGAGAGAGGAAAGATGAAAGATGAGACTCTATGAGCAGACTCCCGACATAGCTCTTAAAAATGCACAGGCGATGACCAGATAGCCTTGTCTTGCATATGGCTGACCCTCAGTTCAATCCCCAGCACCCCATATGGTTCCTTAAGTTTCACCAGGATTTATCTGAGTGCAGAGCCAGGAGCAGAGCCTGAGCACTGCCAGTTGTGGCCCTATAATCAAAATGGAAACACACACACGAGAGAACTTTGGGGTGGGGAGGCAGGCCATGAACTCAGCTCTGACCCTGGGGTTGAAGCCAGGGTCTTGAATGCCAGCCAGTGCTGTAGCCTGTTGAGTTATCGCCAGGCTCCTCAACTCTGAGCTCTTTTATGATATAACAGATTTTTCAATAACAAAAGGAGGTTGGGGATAAGGTTTACAGAAGAGAACAGTACTCACAAAGGAATTTCACAGAAGGTGGGCTTAGTGTGATATCCCCTCCTATCTGTGGCCCCTTTCCACTGACCGTTTGACCCCCTCTGGGAACCCCGATAGCCACTCCCTACCTTGGGTCAACATAGTTCTTAAGGATCCGATGGACTCCATGGCCTCTGCTAGCACTCACAAAGTTCTTCAGCATTTTGACTTCAGCTGTGGTGAAAAGGGTGATCAAGGCCTCTGAGACACACGCACAGAGAAAGCCCCACTTTTCAAGCACTCCAGTCAATGTTCATGTAACGTAGGGGAAGACAAGCACAGCACTGCCAAAATGCAGATTCTGTGCTCTTGGCTCACTCACAGGGCATCCGTGCCATCACCTGCTCTGCGCTCACCCTCCAGCGGATGGGACTGAAGTTCTAGCCCAGAGACGAGTGACTGCACTGAAGCACAGGGCTCTGGCTCGGGAGGCGGATGAGAGCGACGGTTGTGCCCAGTGACATTGCACAGTCCCTCCAGCCCCCAGCTAGGGATGGGCCTCCACCTCGTCTCCACCATGGGAAACTGCCAGCAGATACTTCCTGCAGAATTATAACTTGCTTTAGCAGCTTGATTTAATATACAGAATCCCAGATTCACCCATTTGTGAAGTAAGTGTACAGTTGATTGTGTGTGGTTGGTTTTATCATCGGGTTTATTTTTTCTATTTTTAGGACATTTATGTCATACCCCTACCACATTCCCCACCAAAAATCCCTGGCACCTATGAATGGCCTCGTCTTATTCCTACTTCCAGCCCCAGGCAACCATTCATCTGTTTTCTCTCTGGGCCTTTTCTGGACATTTCATATAAATGTCATCATTCCACATAAGCTTTTTTGTATCTAGTTGTTTCCACTTCATATAAAGTTTTTGAGGTTGTTCTATGTGGTTGCATAAGTCAGTCCTTGATTCCTTTTCTTATGTGGGGGCAGGGGTCTCCAGGCATGGGAGCACTAGGGCTCCCTGGAGCTCCCAGCAATACCTGGTCCAACTCTGCAGTCTCGACCACATAACCATTCAGTGCTGCTCAGGTCCATGGTAGCCAAATCCAGCAGTGCTGGGGGACACCATAGTTTAGGGATCAAACTGGGGACCTCCACATGCAAGGCACAAGCCCCAGACCCGTGAGAGCTTTCCCTGACCCTTCATTCCTTTTCCCTGTTGAATAATATTCTGCTGTGAGTAAGAGCACGCTTTGCTTATCCACCCATGCACTGGACCCTTGGCTTGGTTTCTTCTAGACGGGCTCGTTTTCCTTTCTTACCCCTTTCACACACATTCCCACCCACTGACTCTAGAAGCCTCTAATCCATTCTCTGTATCTGAGTTTGTGGTACGTGTGTGTGTGTTTAATACTGTATGTTAAAGAATCCTGCAGTCCCTTTGCCTTCCTCTGACTTGTTTCACTGAGCATATCACCTTCCAAAGGTGTTGCCGCAGATGGCAAGACTATGGCTGAATATTATTGATACATATATATGTGTGTGTAGATAGATAAAATCACAGTTTCCTTGACAGTTTACCCAGGAATGAACAGTTGAGAGGGCTCTTATGATAGAAGCTGATACGAACATTTATCTACAAGTTTTGTATGACATATGTCTTTTTTCTTATGTAGGAGGAGAACTTCTGGGCAAATGGTAATTGTTCAGCATGTTGAGGAAGTGCCAGAATATTCTCCAAAGTGGTCGCTTGATTTTAACATTCCCACCTCCATCCTCAGTTGCTCTTGTGATTAGTGGTGTTGCTTGGTCCCTCTCATCTATGTGAAGTAGTTTCTTGCGATTTCCCCTAATGACAGATGATGGTGAGAATCTTTTTATGAGCCTATTAGCCCTTGGTTCATTTTCCCCCAAATTTTATTATACCATTTTAGACATACAATTGCAAGATGCTCATGTAGAGTTTTGGTTCTACACTGTTTCAACACCCATCCCTCCACCCAAACCCATCTCCCATCACCAAAGTCCCCACCTCCCTCCCACTTCCCACACCTCAACTACTTGGCGGGTTCTGTATGTCTTTTCTCTCCTCTCTCTCTCCCTCCCGCCAAACTTTCCTGCACATCATAGAATGCAGTGCATTAAAAGACATTACTGTTTCCACTATTTTAATGGACCATGCAGCCGCATGCTGCCGTGCGACCTGGGCTCAAACTGGTTTTGCTCTGATAATCTGGTCGTGAGGTAGTATCCCAGTGTCCGGACAGTGAAGGGGTGGCTAGTGTGGTGGGCGAAGTCTCATCCGGCTGCTTCCGGGACCCCCAGAGGTGATGGGCCCACTCCCAAAACCCATCTGTCCTGCTGGGAGCCCCATGGTCAGCTTAGCCTGGGGAAAGCGGAGTTCCAGCTTCCCCAGGCACGCCCGAGGCCCCGCATGCTATGGCTGGTCTCCCCAGGGCCCTTGGTTCATTTTTTTTTAAGTCTATTAATACTCTGCTCATTTTTAAATTGATTTTAAGCATAAAGTTGTAAAATTAATATGTTCCAGGTACAGGTCTCTAATTGGATATGATTCACAAATATTTTCTTCGATTTTTATGCATCTTTTAACGGTGTCCTTTAAAAGGGGCCAGAGAGACGGTACAGCAGGTAGGACATTCGCCTTATAAGCTGCCAATCTGAGTTCGATCCCGACACCCCAAAGGGTTCCCCAAGCCTGCCAGGAGTGATGTTGAATGCAGAGCCACAAGTCCTGAGCAAGTGGCTGTAGCCCCAAAACAAAATAACAATGTTGTCCTCCTTGGAACAGTGAAGTCTTCTATTTCAGCAAAGCAGAATTTCAATCTCTCTCCTCCCTGCCTCCCCCAGAGTGCTCTTTTAAACCGAAGGCCACACGGTTACTATATTTCTAAGAGTTTTGGTCTCACATATAGGGCTACAGTTCACGTTTGTACACTCTGTAGGACAGTGCATAACTGCTTATGCTTAAGGATACTTAATTTTTCAGACACCATTTGTTAAGAGGCTATTCAGACTAATCCCCACTTGTAGGTATGGGCTTGATTCCCTCAAAGGATTTCTTTCTGGGATCTGGGTTCCCTTCCATGGGACAGTAACTGTACCTGTGTATCTTTATGGAAGTTTATCCAGGCTTGACTGATATTTTGCAGATTTTGAATTGAAAAATATGAATTCTCTGCCTTTTTCTAATGATGTGGGGGAATGACATTTTTTAACTTTATTTAAACCCTATAATTTACAAAGTTGCTTCAGGTATTCAGTATCCCAGCACCAGTCCCCCCCACCACTGTGCCCTCACCGCCACCAGTGTCCCCTAATTTCGCACCCCATCCCTCCAAGCCAGCAGGTCCTTCATGTATATTGCTTATTACAAGATACAGTCCAGAATGGTGTTGCAAAAGTCCTGGCCCGTGGATTTACTGAGCTGACAGGTACAAGTTAAGACTTCTGCATTGCTGTTTTCTCTCCTTGAGCTTCGTGGGCTTCTACTCAATTTTCCCATCTAATTTTATTACTTCACCAGTACTGTCAGCCTTTGCAGCTACACTTCCAGGGCACTTGGAGCTGGGAGGATTAACTGCAGCTGTTTTTCTGGCCTCTCTGAGATCATTCCTGAAGCTGTCACATCTCTGGTAGTTGCTGGAACCGGATGTGGGTGGGTGGAGCACTGGGCCTTTGGCAGGGCAGAAACTGGGTCTGTCCTCATCCTTCCTAGAGTCCAGAGACCTTGGACCAGGGCACCAGGCCATCCTGGGACAACTCAACTGCATTTCTCTGAGGTCAGTCCTGAAGTTGGGCCTCTTTTCTAGCAGTAGTGGAAACCAAATGTGGATGTGACCTTGGTTTTTATTTTCAAGATTGTTTGGCTGTTCTGGGTAGATTCTGCGCAGGGAAATATGAATTCTCTGACCTTGATTTTATTTTTTGAGATTGTTTTTGCTATTCTGGGTCTGTTAAATTTCCATGTGGATTTGAGGATCTGCTGGTTCATTTCTGGGCAGGAGGGGGAGAAACTGTGCAGAAATCACAGAAGAGCAATTTGGGGAATTACCATCGCGGCAGTGTTGCATCCTGAGCTAGACTCTGGAGTGCCTCCATTTTACCAAGTCTTCTTTAACTCTGTTGCAACTAAAGTATATATTTTCACCGATATTCATGAAATTTTTTATGGTGCTAGGGAATCATTTAATTCGGGTGGGGGAGATATTGGGCCACGCCTGTTAATGCTTTGGGCGACTCTGATCTGCACTCAGGAATCACTTCTGGCAGAGCTTGGGGGCCCATATGGGATGCCAGGGATTGAACCTGAGTCAGCCTTGTGCAAGGCAAACGCCCTACGTGCTGCACTCCCACCCCATCTCTTAATGCTGTCTTAAAATGAGTTTTCTTGAGTTTTAGATTATCTGTTGAAAACTTGCACAGATAGAAATGATATTTATATACTGACCCTTTATCTCCCTGAAATCATTTATGGCTTCACTGATTTTCTTTCCTTTTTACAACTGGGGTGACAGGGCTTACAACAGTTTCTGTATTGTTCTATACTTGCAATGCACCACCCCACTCCTGAAGTGCCAATTACCTTCCTGACACTGTCCCAGAGTCCCTTCTCGCTCTCTTTCCCTCCCCTCCCTCCGCGGCCTCGGTCAGCTGTTCTATTTGTGGTATCTCGGGGTTTGTTCCCACAGGAGACTGTCTAATCCCTTGCTTGCTTTCTGTAGACTCGGCCTAGGAACAAGATCATCCATGCTCAGGATTTTCTAGGAGAGCCAGTATGCCACCTGCAGAGAAAATGTTAGCTTTTCCTTGCCTGTTTTAATGCCTCCTTTTTTCTTTGCTTGCCTACATGCCCTGCCTAGAGCCCCCGATTTGATACTGAACAGCAGTGGGATCTTAAGTAAGTGTTCTTTTTCACACTAAGTAGTGATAGGTTTGCATGGGCACCCTTTAAATTAGGGACTTTGCCTTCCATCGCTGGGGTGTTACAGGTTTGGATCATGGGTGCTAAATTTTGTAAATGCTTCTGGTTTGGTCTGTTGATAGAATTCATGTAGGCCTTGCCTTTGATTCTGTTAAGTTATATTGCATTGCTTTACACCCACCTAGAATTCTTAGGATACATCCTGCTTGGACAAGGTATACAATCCCTTATAGCTGTTACCAATTTTAGTTAATATTTTATTGAATATATTTCTGTTTGTCAGTATTCATATATTACTAGTCTGTAATTTTCCTGTAGTATCTTTGGTTTCCATCTGAGAGTGATACAGACTTGGATGAATCTGCAAGTGATTTCCCTCTTCTTTAAAAATTTGAATAATTGGTTAGTTTTTTCTGTAACTAATCAGCAGTGAAGTCTCTTGGACCTGGGTTTTTCTTTAAAGCATATGAAGATTCTTTTCAAGCACAATTTTTTTCACTTACTAATTCAGTCTTTCCCCTATTGTAGGTAATTTAGATTCTGTTTCTTCTGCCAGTTTTTGGCAATTTGTGTCTAAGAAATTATCTACTTCATGTAACTTATCAGGTTTTTGGAATGCAGTTAACTCTTTGTGTTGCCTTAATCTTTAACAGTGGCTTCCCTTCTTGTATTCATTGTCTCTACTGAAGTTAGTTTTTCCCTTGGGAGTCTACTTAAAGGTTGTTACTGCTCTCTATCAAAGACTCCCTCTTCTCATTTTCACTGTTTTTCTCTACTGGTTTTCTAGTTACACATTTCTTGCCTGAAATTTATAATTCCTCTTTGTAAAGTTTTGTTTGCTCTTTTTCCATTATTTTAAGAGGTTTTCTCTGTGTGTGTGTGTGTGTGTGTCCATGCCCAAATCCAGCACCCCCACCTGGTAGGCATTTACCCTGGGCCACAATCCCAGTCCATAAGATCTTGTCTTAATAAATACAGATGCGGGCCGGAGCGATAGCCCAGCGGGTAGGGTATTTGCCTTGCGGCCAACCCATGTCGGCCCGGGTTCGATCCCGGCATCCCATATGGTCCCCTGAGCACCGCCAGGAGTAATTCCTGAGTGCAGAGCCAGGAGAAACTACTGAGCATTGCTGGGTGTGACCCCAAAAAGCAAAAAAAAAAAAAAAATCCTATATTAGAGGCAAAAAGATACACATGACAACCCTTTAATGTATGTTCTGTAATTCATAGTCTAGAGGGGAAGGAAAAGAGAAAAGAGAGAGAAATGGAAAGAAATCAAGAACCTGCCATGGAGCAGGGCTGGGGGAGGGTGGAGGGAACCGGGGACGTTGGTGGTGGGAGATGGGCACTGGTGGCGGGATGGGTGCTGCAACACTGTTTGACCAAAACCCAAATATGAACTTTTTAATTGTATATCTTTGTAATTTTAAAAATAAAAAAATTTTAAAAAAAAACCAGTAAAAAAATAAATAAATAAATAAATAAATACAGATGTCCTCAGGTAAACCATTCAAGGCACTACTTTACCTGCAAACCATATTCTGTAGTATATTATTTATTTTTATGCATTTGATATATCAAAGCACAAAGAAAGTTGAATATATATATGCATATATATATTCATATATATATATATATATATATATTCCTTTCTTGGTTACATCCAGCGATGATGCTCAGGGTTAATCCTGGCTCTGCACTCAGGAATTATTCCTGGCAGTGCTCAGGGACCATATGGAATGGAAGGGATCGAACCCAGGTCGCCCACGCAAGGCAAACACCCTAACCACTGTGCTATTACTCCAACCTCTGACACACCAATTACAGATATTGTTTAACTTCCACTCATTTTGTGCATTTTGAAAACGTCTTGCCAATCTTATTTTCTCCTCTGCACTTAGAGAACATATTTTGAATTGTTTAACTTCAGAAATACAGGCTTGTGTTGCAGCAGGGTGTGTGTTCTGTTTTGAGGACTATTCCGCATACACTCAGGAAGAATGTAGCTGCCGTGGCTGGGTGAGCCGTTCTGTAGGTATCAGGTAGGTCTAGACATTGTACAATGCTGAAGTTTGTTATTATGGGTCTCCTGCCTCGTGCTCATTATTGATATTGAGTCTCCAACTAGTACTGTTGATTATTTAAGTCTTTTTATTTCTTTTTTTTGCTTCATGTGTTTTGGGCTTCTCAGGTGAGGTTGATGCACCTTTCTCACTGCTGTCCCTTACAAATAGACCCTCTTACTCTCTTAAAATTACCTCTAATGTTCAAAGTTTATTTTGTCTAATATAGTTACTTGGACCTCTGAGTTTATTTTAATGATATATCCTTTCCCATCCATTCTCTTACACTGTACTTGTGTTATTAAATATAGTATGTCTTGATGATAACAATAGTTGGGTCTCGGTTTACTAATCTGACCATCTTCACCTTTTGGCTGAATCATACTTAATGGTATCATGGGGAAAGCTGTATCTTGTTTCAAATCTGCCCAGGTCTTTTTTGTTCTCCCATTCTTCTGTGCTGCTTTGTTCTTTATTAAATACTTTTACCACATCCTGCATTTCTTAGGGCTTACTTCTGGCTCTGGGCTCAAAACTCACTTCCAGTGGGGCTTGTGGGATTGTGTGGGGTGCTGTGGACAAAACAGGGTTAGCAGAGTGTGAGCGGCAAGTGCACTGCCCACTATACTCTCTCCGGCCCCCTAACTTAATCTTAAGTGTGATTCTGAATTTCTTTATGTTCACTAGTTGTACTTTCTTAATGACTGCAACAATGACCGTGTCCCAGAGATTCTCACTGCAGCAGCTGCAGTTATTCATGTGTGTGAGAGAGAGAGAATTCCAATTACTGTCTAGCTAACTTACTTTCAATCTCAAGAATTCCCCTTCCTGGTTTTATAAGGCAGTTTTGTGAGCCATGGATTCTGTTTTAATTTATCTGGGAATCGATTTTTTTTTCCTTGGGTCTATTTTTGAAAGAAACTCGCTGGATGAGAGATGCTGGTTTGTCTCTGTGCTCTGTCTCGCGCTCCCTGCCGCCTCTGCCTCTGTTCTGATGAGAAACCAGAGCTGACGTGCTCCCCTCCTCTCCTCCTGGTGTTGCTGAAGGGGCCACACAGTGACCTATGCTGCTTTGCACACGTGGCCACCAGCTTACTGGGGGCCCACTCCCAGCTGCGCATGATGCTTGCTTGTGTTTCGTTGTGAGCCGCACCAAGACCACATTCACGGGCCCCCGGGTGAAGGTAGGTTCTGCTTTTAACCAACAAGTCACTCCCTGGGCCCCTTTTCTATCTCTTAGGCAGCGTTGCAACATACATATATAATGATTGAAAGGTTTTGGCTATGAAATCTGACCTGTTGGCCCATGCTGAGATAGTTTTGTTTGTTTTCTGGGTTTTTTGGGGGGGAAGGGGATACACTTTTCTGCTCCCTTTGTACGGCTCTGATTTTTTATTGGAAACTAAACATTACCAGAAACACATCTTATTAACTCTCTGCACAGATCTTCCCCACCCACAGAGCTTAATGATGCTGTGCGTGCCAGCTTGTTTTGTGGCTTAGATGAACAACTTTTAATAAAGGCTGTTTCCCTGGGGTGCAGCCTCTGAGGGGGCTCCTCAGTGCTGTGTGACCCTGGGCATGTACACATTCAGTTTTACCAAGACCCTGGACTAAAACTTTCCCAAGACTCATGTGCTGCCCAGCTGGTAGCCTCCAGGAGGCACTGACTCCCTTTTGACTGTGGGGACAGGCTTTGAGACTGACTTCAGTCGAGAAGGGCTCTTGTTAGCTGCCTCACGCCCGTCTCCCTCTGAGGAACTTAGCCTCTGGTTTAGCTTGTTGCTGTTGAGTGGGTACCAGCCCCTCCTGACCACCTGCCACCAGTGTCTCCAGTGTTCCTAGGATAACCGCAGGCTTCACCTGACCCATCACCTCCTCCAGAGAAAGCTCACTCTGCAGTGCTCTTCAGATCCTTCCATTCTTCCCGCCCACCCTCCCCAAACTTCTGTTGCTTTAGGACAAGAACAGTAGGCGCTGATCTCAGCCTGGCACTAGCTTTTATTTGGGGCGGTGGTGGGGGGGCAAGGTGGGATTCCCAAGAAGTGCACAGAAGGCTCAGGAGCCACCCCTGGGATTTTAGACCAACCAGGCTATGGTTAGTGTGAAGCCTGAGGATAGCACGCTGCTCGAGCCCAGAGGTGCCAGGGATTACAACAGTGTTTGGGGTAACCAATGCTGCCCCCAGTGCAGTTCAGGGAATCACATGGTTCTGGGAATCAAACCAGGGTTAACCCCTCTCCTAGCTCTCTGGCCCCTGCTGGGTGACCCCTTAGCTTGAAAGGGTCTTTTCTACTGCTGTCTCCCAGCAAATAAGCTGGGTGAGCTACAGCACTGCTATTCACTGCTATGGCTGGAATAGGGCTTCTGCCCTGTGAGTAGGTTCAGGGCGAGGAAGAGAACCCCACATTTCTTAGCCTTTCTTGCTTGTAAAAATGTTCATTAATATGGAGCTGGAGGGGCTGCAGAATACTTTTGACTTCACCTTGTGGGAAGATGCTTTCCGCTGGCTCTTCCCTGCTCCCACCTGACAGGGGTGCTGTGAGGCTGAGCTGGAGGAGTGTGGCGAGGCAGGAAGGTTCCCATAGCTCAAGGCTGTCGATATCTTGTTATTTCCATCAGAATTTAACAGCTTTTTAAAATGGTTGCGCAGATGCTAGATGCCTTTAGGATCATTTCCAGGACCTTAAACCATGGTTTCCTACTTGTCATAGGCTATGGTGGCTTCCTTGGAATGCAGATTCACAGAACCCATGCGCCACTATTCCAGAACTTATCAGTCACTGGAACTAGTTTAGCTCATGTTTCTGAAGTGAGTCCCAAGCTGAAAGTTAAAGTCAGCCTGCTCTGCCTGCCTTTCCTATGCCCACTGCTGCGGGGTGCTAAGAGCTGCCCTGAAACAGGGTTAAGTTGAGGCTGGAGTGATAGTACAGCAGGGACAGTATTTACCTTGCATTCAACCAACCCAAATTCAGTCTCCGGCATCCCATATGGTCCCCTGAGCTCTGCCAGGTATAACTCCTGAGTGCAGAGCCAGAAATAATCCCTGGGCATCACTAGGTGTGACCTAAAAGAAAAACAATTAAAAAAATTAAATTAAAAATTATATAATATATATATATATATATATATATATATATATGAAAATCTCCACACTCCCCACCTCCTGTACTTCCGGCAGCCCACACTCATGCAAACTCATCCACCAGCGCTGTTCGACAGACTCATAAATACATCTGGAAAGAGATCAGTTAGTCACAAAAATTTCTCAGATACCCAGTCCCATCTGAGACCTCCGGGTGATCTCAGGAGGAGGGAAAAGGGCCGTGTGGGGGGGCAAGTTTCTGCCCTACCAAAGCCCCTGCCACTGCACTCGGCCTCCCCAAGAGCTGCCGCCTTGCCTCCAGCTGGACTCCCCAGTTCAATATTCTGGAGCCTTGAACATCTCCCTCCCAACTCTACACTACTAACATCCCAGTAGTAGCACACCAGATTGGATGGGAATGTAACACTGAAGCCAACTAATCTCGACTCATGAACACAAGAGGCTTAACGAGCAACAGCAGCATAGTAAACCCTCAGACAAGGACTTAATGCTCCCATGATGAGATACAACAATTTCCGCAAATTATCTTTCACTGAAGTATTTTTTGATCATTCCATTAGCCACATCAAATGATGATGGGGGCTGGCTGGAGTGATGGCAGGCCTGCTATGGGGCCAACTAGAGGGTTGGGTGGGAAAATGGAGACAACGGTGAAGGGAAGGTGACAGTGATCAGTGATGGGATTGGTATCAGAGTTTTGAATGCCTGTAAGAAATTATCACGGATAACTTTCTAAACCACGGTGTTTAGATAAGGGGGTGGAAATCTCAGAGCTGGTGGTCCCCTTATAGATGCATAATCTTTTATTTTTAATCCAATACATGCTTCTGTAACTGCAGCTATAGTTCACTGATGTTCAGAACTCTGACATGGACAGTTTTGATTATTCTATCCAGTTACATGGACAGTTTTGATTATTCTATCCAGTTACTTTGGGGATGATTTCCCTAGGTTCTGATACTCCTGTTTCAGAAATCATCCTTCCCTAGGCTGATTTCACAGCTCCACACTCGAGGATAAGGATATCGCAATGATCTCATTCAGTGTATGGGATTTTCACTTGCCTTCCCACCTCTGCCAGAACCGATTAACTTTTTTATTTTTAATTTGTGTCTTTCCGAAGGTGAAACAGTCCTGCCAGTTCTGTGGCAGAAGCAAAGAATCTGGCTGAAAGTATGCAGACTACACTCTATTCCAGGGATCTGCTTCGTCACCAAAGAGACAAACCTCAGTGAAACACCACCAGATTCAAAGCAACACCTGGACACCAGCTCACCAGAGCGCTGATGCTTAGGATCGAACAGTCTTGAAGGGTATGAAAATTTCTGCACAGTCAGATAAGTGGGCGGGAGGAGCTGTAGCTGGGAGGTGCGCAACTTTTACTTCCCATGTATCCACTGGGAATCTTCAGGGGGAGGTTCAAGAGGGAGAGAAAAGTTGGAGAATTTCAAAATAGCAGCGACATTCAGGCCATCTGGAGAAGAGAACTTGAAATTCCAGGCAGTGGCAGAAATTAAAATGTAACCGTGTGGGGAGAAGAATAATCTCTGCAGCTTGAAGGAAAGTTGGGTTTTAAAATGTTTTCAAGCTTGAGGGATACTAGAAAAGCTGCTGAGACCAGAAAAGGGTCCAGGTCATAAGGATTTTGTCATAAGCATGCTGGGAAAATTGAGTCACAGTAAAAGGCACCCCAGGGTAGTCGCCGAACATAGTGTCTGTAATTCTGTAAGTCTAAAGCAAGAGAACTGGAAACCTTCAGGGCGTTGGTAAGCTGGAAACTTCACCTAGATGTGAGCAAACCTGCGTTTTCAGCTCTTTGCCACTCGCATGTTTTAAGAGCTCAGGGTGGCTGCGTGTCTTGTGGAGAGGGCAGGGACAGTTCCCAGAACAACAGCAATTAAAAATTAGCATAAATGTCTCATGTGCTGCTCTGCTGGTCCTAGTTGTTTGGGTACATTGAGCTTCCGCCTGCTTTTCTGGGTTCTTCTAGGATCCCAGCCATGATCACGAATGTGACAAGTCCCAAGTCACTGTTGATATTCCTGCTGCTAGCAGCCGCCTGGATCACCTACACAGTTTACCAGAAGTCCACGAAGGTAGTGGCTGCTTTCTTACGACGTTTTACAGAAGTGCACAGGTTTGGGGATCGCCATAGCAATGATCAAGTGGGAGGCCAGGGGCTGAACCGGGTCAGCCGTGTGCCAGGCTGCCCTCCCCTCAGTCATTTCTCTCCAGCCCTTCTTTGTAACTCATCTCTGATATGAAGAGGACTGTAGGGTGTGTGTGAGCGTGTTTGCCCTTGGTTCCTCACATCCACTGATTTTTCTCCCAGTGCCCCACCTGGCTTTTCACCTAAGGAAAGTGCTAGGAGTAGTTTCAAGTTTAGTTAGTACAATTGGTGCCTTTTTTTTTTTTTTTGAGCAGCAAGAAATCCTTTCCCACTCTGCCATCAGGTTACTTAGGTAAATAGTCTACTTTAAAAAAAATTAATTGAATCACAATGAGAAACACAGTTACAAAGTTGTTCACGATTGGGTTCAGTCAGTGTTCCAACACCGGTTCCTTCATGCATGTAAAGTGAAGGTGGTGGTGTAAGTACACACCACCAATGTCTCCAGTTTCCCTCCCCCATAGCTCTTCCTCTCTCTCTTTCTCTCACCGTTGGGGCTTTACAGTTTGCAGTACAAAAACTAAAAAGTTTATCAGGTATATCCCTTTACCTACTTTCAACACTCAATTCCTGTCCAAAATAATCATTTCCAACTATTATTGTCATACTGATCCCTTCTCTATCTGAGTGCCCTTGACCCCACACACACACACTCTTTTGGCAAGCTTCCAACCATTGACAAGTCCTCCTTTTATAAAAATAAGAATATGAGACTAATATCCAAGGCCAGGGTAAACAGGGGCCAGGAGGACTGGTCAATATTCTACTTAAACTCTGTGTGGGAGATAGTTTGTGTTTTATTTTGCTTTGTGGAGCCAGATGTAACCCAGGGCCCACACATATGTCTATTCACCAAGACATCCCAGTTCCTCAGACTGAGTATTTTGTTTGTGTATTTTTAATATATCAAAATTTCTAATAAGTCCTGATACTTATTATTTCTGGGATCTTATATTTTCTTCCCTGAACCAACTGTCTGGCAATTAATCTTGAAAACGTGTCAGTCAAGTTACCATTCCTTAATCTAGCTGCTCCTTACTAGTCCACCTATCACATTTGGCCCCAAAATCTGACATTTTAGTAGTATTTTTAACAACATTCAGTATATTTTGGTGCATATTATCACAGATATTTTGTTAAATATACACTTGGCACTTTATAATTTTTTTCTGCTATCACAGTGCCCTTGAAACCCAGTTTTTCTACTTATCCACTGAACAAGATTTTACTTTCTAAAGTCTCAAATTATTCTTGAGTTTCCAGATCCAGCACGTATCACATCTCTCCCAAGACAGCTGACACATCCATTCCCAGGCGTAACGTTTGGGCTTTTTTTTTTCTGTGAGGCCTGTTCCATTGGTGAATTCTCTATATTAGAATGTTTATTCATATTTGGTGAGTGTTGCAGCATGTTCACGGCTGAGATGTTTAAGAGCACGGTGTGGGGGGCAGTCAGTGTCCCCCTTCAGCTCTGACGCTGCCATGCTCCCGCCCTCCTATGCAACCTCAGCACAAACAGCTGTGTCTCTGCCTCTATGCTTCCTCAGGGAATCAGAGGTGAATGCATGGTTTGGTATTTTAGGGGAGCCAGAGAGATAACTCAGTGGAATGAACATACGCTGTGCATGGCAGGAGGCCAGGGTTCAAGCCCACCCCCACATGGTCCCAGACAGACTCTCTGCAATTGGCTCTGAGTACCAGAGCTGTGACTCTACACCTTCCCTTAGGGACTAGGGACATAACTCAGGGGCTTGGGCAAGAAACCAGACTCGGTCCCCAACATCCCAGCTGTGAACTGTCAGGCCCAACTGGACAGGTAGTGTTGGGAGTGGACAACACTGAACACAGCTTGGAGTGGCACAAAAGACCCAATATATAGTGTGTAACATTCATAACAGAAATATATACATTTTTACTTCTCACTAACGAGAGCAATAGTAAACCTTTAGTATATGCCAGGTGTCATTTTCAACGCTTTTTCATACACTGCCTATTAATCCTCATAATGAGACAAGGTATTTAATTTCCTGACCCAATTTTAGATGAGGTGAAGGAATTAAATTCAGGTGGGAACATTGGTTTTGGGAAATGTGCACTGGTGGAGGGATGGGTGCTGGAACACTGTATGACTTAAATCCAACCACGAACAGCTTTGTAACTGTATCTCATGGTGCTTTAGTAAAAATAAAATAAAAATAAACTTCAAATGCAGAGTGGTCAGTGAAAAGCCAGGCTTCAATACAGTAGGCTCCCTGGGATTGTGAGAATTCTCTCTTGCACAGTGTACTTCTAGGCAATTTCACTACATATACTAAATCTTTAACAAAAGTTCTCCACCTTTGTCCAGTATTTATCGGTCTAAGATCATCCACACATAATCTGCATTGCTGTGGCAGATGGCTTTATAGAACTCTAACAAATGTTAATCAATACCTGCCCAAAAGGTGAGAACAGGGAAAAGAAAAAATAGGCAGAAATAACACATAGGTCTTTGAGCTCATGTAAAGGTGATCCACTTTAAAAAAGACATACAGGGGGCTGGAGGGACAGCACAGCAGGTAGGGTGTTTGCCTTGCATGCAGCCAACCCAGGTTCGATCCCGGCATCCCATATGTTCCCCGAGCACTGCCAGGAGTAAATCCTGAGTGCAGAGCCAGGAGGAACCCCTGAGCATTGCTGGGTGTGAGCCAAAAAGCAGGGTGGGAAAACATGCAAATGTGGGAGAATTGTGTGGTTTTATTTCGTGGGCGTGATTCTGAACTTGGACACAGGTGAGACTGCATTCTGCCACATGACTAGATCCCCAGTCTGAGCAACAAGGCCTTTGTTTTAAGATAAAATTAATACCAATTTGATACCAAAGAGAAAAATCACCCAAATGTATTTGCTAAACCTATGTAGTAGTTTTTTTTTATCTTTTCAGTTAGCGAAAACAATCCAAAAAACACTAATAGTACAGAATGTTTAAGCAAAGCGTAAAAGATGAAGTAGAAAAAAGGTGATCATATTTTTTTTTCTGGGCTGGAGCCAGACCTGATGGTGCTCAGAGAACCAGCCATACATGGAGCTGGGCTCAAACCCAGGTTGGCCTTACCTGCTGTAATCTCCCTATAGCCCAGTAATTACATTTTCCTAGGGATTTTTTCCCCAAAACTGTATTCTAGTCTTAAAGTACAAGTGGCTTGATAAGCATCAGTTCTCTACTCTGCTGTTCAAACCCATTTTCTTCCCTGGTTTTCACAGTGGTGCAGAGAGACCCACTTCACCATCACTGCATCACCCGTGGAACTACCAGCAGAGCCTGAGCTGAGAGTCCGGAGGATCGTGGCGGAGCTGGACCAGCTCATCCCACCCCGACCCTTCACCCACGTGAGCTCCACCACCAGCGCCACACACAGCAAAGCCACCATCCTCCACCCCGAGACACATACTGCAGGGGGGACCAGCTGGACGTCCTGCTCCAGGCCAGGGACCACTTGGGGCGCAGGAAGGAATATGGCGGGGATTTCCTGAGGGCCAGGATAGCCTCCCCAGCTCTGAAGGCCGGTGCCTCGGGAAAGGTGACTGATTTCCACAATGGCACCTACCTGGTCAGCTTCACTCTGTTCTGGGAGGGGCCCGTCTCCCTGTCTGTCCTGCTCATCCACCCCAGCGAAGGGGTGGCGGCTCTCTGGAGGGCCAGGAACCAAGGCTATGACAAGGTGATTTTCATGGGCCATTTTGCCAGCGGGACCTCCTATGTCAGCACCGAATGTGGCTTGGCTTTAAGCTCAACTGCTGAGTTGTGTGAGTATCTGGATGCCCGAGACCATGAAGCCTTCTACTGTGTGAGGCCACCAGGCCTGCCGTGCGCCGCACTCACCCACATGCATTCCAAAAACAAGGACATTTCTTATCTCAGCAAACAAGAAAAGAGCCTCTTTGAGTTGTAAGTATCTCTGGAGACCAGCTGGACCAATGATGTGGGCTCTCTGCCGCAAGGAAAGTTCCATAGCGACTTTGGAACTCTTATGAATTCATTTGGGGACCATACCCAATCTCTAGCAGCTCCTAAACCTTGGGAGCATTTAATACTCATTGAAAGGATTTTTAGTACCTTGATATGCATATGATAATTCGTTTCAGTTTTTTTTTACCTCCAAACAGCCTAGGAAATCTATCAAAAACGATTAGAAAATCTCTTTCAAAACCAATCAAACACTAAAAATTAAGGAGGAGGATCTAGAAGGATACCCAGAGTATGGTAATTGGTCAGTTTCTACCAAATGCCTTTGGCTTTCATGCCATCTGGGAGTCAAAGACAAGTCACAGTGAGTCAAGGTCACCTCTCCATGTATGTGCTTTTTAGGTTTTCTTCCTGTCTTGAAGCCAATTGTTTTTCACACCCGTGAGTATCTGTATTAATAGGCAAAGAAACAAGAATGTACTAAATGGCCTTGTACTCTGGACAGTCGTTACTTATCACCAAGAAATAACTACTCTAATGGATAACATGTTTCTCATGTTTCCTGGGCTTTGGAACCATCAGCAAATTACTATCTACATCTGTCTTTTTCAGGTCAAATGTAGGTGTGGAGATTATGGACAGATTCACCACTATCCACGTCTCCACATGCAGCAGTAAGTTTGCCCTCTGTGTTCCATGGGTCGCGCTTCACTCAACAGCAGAGAACAAGATCTGGCCTGCAGGCTGTTAGAAGCCCACAAAAACATGTCTGGCCCGGTCCATGCCAGCTGCCTGCAGCCCATCTGCCTGTATTATAGAGTTCTGGATGATGTTATAAATATCCCAAATTGCTCTGGGCAGGAAAAAGGTTGCATACCCTGTTCTAGATCCCCTTAGGGACGTCCTCCTACAGCTATTCTCTAATTCTGGTCCTATTGGTCTGCTCAGCAGGCTTGCCTTTGAGGGGCAAAGATCTCGGCTACCCAAGTCAACAACGAGATCACTCCCCTGCTTTGCAAATTGAAACTCTCATCAGTAATCTACTTAACAAACAACAACCTTCCCTCCTACACAGTCTTCACCTGTAACAGCTCGCTCCCGAGTTCACCCCATTCATCCTCCCATGCACCACCATCCGCCCATCAAGTGACTCCATCTCCTCTCTTGGTCTTTGCCCCTTCAGCTCATTTTTAGCACCTCAATACTTAGTTGTAATTTGATTATATTTTTTCCACCTCCAAACAACCTAGGAAATCTCTATCAAACACTATTTAAGGCACCTGAGAAGATAGTACAGGGGTTAAGTCACTGTCTTGGCATGAACCAACCCCAGTTTTGCCACTGCAGGGCCCAGGGTACCACATCTTTGGGCCTTTGCATCAAACCACCAGTCTCACTGGCCAAGAATCTCTGGAGGGAGCTCCTGAACATTCCTTGGGAGGCACTCACTCCCCAAACAATAATGGTCTACTGATGTAAGGCAAGAGATTGTGTGTCTTTCTGAAGTCTGGGTTAATAATAGTCTTGCACATCATAACTATTATATGAAGATAGATATGGAATGTTGTTTAGTTTGGGAGCCACACCTGGTGGGCTCGGGGTACCATACCTGGTGCCAGGGATCAGATTGAGGTCAGTCATGTGCAGGGCATGTGCCTTCCCTGCTGTACGATCTGTCATTCTGGCTCCTAGAAATGGAACTTTCACCCAGCATATAAAAGTTTGCTCATACCAGTTATTAAAACATTAAGACTTTCTTTGGTGGATAGATGATTGCCCAAGTCTTCTAGGGTTCGTCTTGTATTCTGAGTTTCTTCACCAGTGATTAACCAGTTAATCCTGGTGCGCCTTAGACTTCCAAGACCAGCTACACCCCTACAGACGTACCCATGTAGACTGTCCAGTTCCTTCACCAAAAGTGGCTTTTCATCACTGCATTGGACTCAAAAGGATTTAGAGTCTGATGGTTGCATTTAAAACACTGTGAACTGGATGTTACAAGGTTGGGGGGTAAAGTGACTTGAGATGATAGAATAATGGAGCTTTCATTAGTAAAAAGTGATGGATTTGTTTTCCTGGAAAGGAAGTAAATCTTTAAATCTCACCCAGAAGACCCTTTTGACCCCCAGCCCCAAGGAGAAAACGTGTTGTCTTATAATGAACATTAATGGGAACCGTTTAGAAAGTTCATATCAGAAGAGGATTAACTGGAAAGTAATTATTCCATTAAATGAATGTTTTGTTGAAGCTTTTTTACCATCCTCATCCCTGTCACAAGGATGCTTAGGAAATACTGTGGGGGCTAGTGAAATGCTGATGGATAGCCAATTTCCTCACGCTGGTTCTTTTGTTAGATAAAGCAGTTCCAGTGAAAGAAAAATGCAAGCTCGGAATGGCAGCCAGCGTTCCCAGTGGGCATGTCTGGCAAGACACATGGAATCCTGTGTCCTGTCATCTGGCTCCAGTGCCAATGAGGGAGTGCCTGAAAGGGAAGCTGGTTCTCCTACTGGGAGATTCCACCATCCGCCAATGGATGGAGCACTTCGTCAGAAACATGAACAGTAAGTGCAACCTGCATACTCACGGACCTTTCAGAAATGCTTTTACTTGGTTTTCCCCCACCCCATTTCAAGGGAACAAAGGCTTATTGCAAACACCTTCACTTCCTCCCAATGCCCAAAACAGTTCTTGCAAACCATCTTCGCCTTTTCTTTAAGACACCCAACTAATGGAAGAGAGGCCATTTAGAGTTGTAGTAAAAGGTTTAATACGCCATGATCCCTGTAAAATCCACACTTGCCTATTTAGCCACCATGGCCAGAAAATACTCAGTAGGGCTGAAAAGAACGAAAGACACCCTTATCAACTACCTTTCCACATTTGGCATTCTGATTAAGGGCCTGATTCTGGAGCCTAAAAACTTGGCATCAAAATCTGACTCCCCGCATCCCAAGCAGGTGCCCTTGACAGCTTACCTTGTCCCTCAGTGACTTCATCTGCAGAAAGGAAAAGGAAGTAGCGCCACCTGACAAACTGAGACAAGAGATGCCACAGACTTAGAATACGATTTGCACCTCTAACTTCTCTTAGGTGAACTACCATTGCATGAAAAAAACAAATGGCAGGAGTGAAGTGGCTACTTGAGGGAATTTCCTAAGCATCTTGTGACAAAGGGTGAGGGTGGTGGAGAAGGTTCGACATAACATTCTTTTAATGGAATAGTTGTTTTACAATGCATTTATGGCATTTATGTAGATGTATTCATTTACCTCAAGGTTCACTCTGTGTGTGTGTCTGTATATATACCAAATCGAGAACTGCAACAATTTACTCAAGATTAGGGAATCAGTTTGCAGAAGTTTTTTGAGATGGGTTGGCAAAGTGGAATAGAGACAGAACAAAGGGAAATATTTTCATTTTCTATCTTCTTGAGGTAAGTGAATAAATCTCCATAAATGCACCATAAACTGAGTCCCTCAATAATGAATAGTTACGGTAGTACAGCTATAAAGTGGCTCCAGACCATGCTTTAGGTAAAGGAAACACAGAATCAGGAACTTAAATCCAGGTTTTGGCGAACTTAGACCTTTAGGAGATATGGTTTACTTGTTCCTTGAACTAGCTTAGTCAAGACCTGTAGAGTTGACTGTGGCCCTCGCCAATGCAGTGACCTTCTTGCCTCCCCGCCCAACTTCCTTGGCTTCTATAGGGCAGACATCACTTATTCGTATAACACTTTGCATTGTTCAAATAATGGTCAGAACTACTCAGCCACGCAGAAGTCAGCCCTGAACACCAAACCCTCCTCTGCCTTTTATGATCCTTGTAACGTTACTCTCCTTTCCTTGTCCCGTGGCCTGTGTGTCACCAGCTCTCAAGCCAGTGGATCTGCATGAGTCTGGGAAACTGAAAAACCAACTTGCTGTGGACTTGGATGGGAACATCAATATCCAGTGGCAAAAACACAGTTATCCCTTGATCGGTTCACTGACCTATTCCACAAAGAGATTGAATACATGGCCCGGGCCATTGACAGAATTGGAGGCGGCAAAGACACTGTCATCGTGATCTCTCTGGGCCAGCATTTCAGACCCTTTCCCATGGACGTTTTATCCGAAGGGCCCTCAATATCCACAGAGCTGTCCAGCGGCTCCTCCTGCGGAGCCCAGACACTCAGGTGTTCATCAAGGCAGAAAATATCCGGGAGCTGAACTCGGACGTGGAGAGGTTTGCGGACTTCCATGGTTACATCAATCATCTCGCCATCAAAGACATTTTCCGGGATCTCAATGTAAGCATCATTGATGCCTGGGATATTACCATCGCATATGGCACAAACAATGTCCACCCACCTGCCTCTGTCGTTAAAAACCAGATTGATATATTTTTAAACTGTATCTGCTAGATAGCACACATATCTGAAATTCATTCACAGAAGCCATTGAAGTGTCTGCTGTCAAATGCTGCACTGGACTCCGAGGTCCCAATTGACACAAAACTGAACAGCCATGGAGTCAAGCCATAATCTACCTATTCAGTCAAATCAATGGTTTCTAACCAGGGCTTCCACTTTAAAATATAGGTTTTTCTTGTTGAGCCATACCCGGTGGTGCTCAGGGATTGAACCTGGGTTGGCAGTGTGCAAGGCAAATATGCTACCCTCTGGACTATCTCCCCAGCCTCCAAATAAAATATTTTTATATTCCCCTCAAAATGCGTGTCTTTCTTGATCAGCATTCAGATGAGAAGTTGAGCCCCAAGAGTTACACGCTCCCTGGTCTATGAAAACTCGGTGCAAAATAGTTGTTACGAAATTGTGGTTTTGGGGGTTTTATTTAATTTTCATTTATTTATTTTTTTTGCACTTTGGGTCATATTTGGTGATACTCAGGGGTGACTCCTGGCAGTGTTCAGGGGACCATATGGGGAGGCCGGGAATTGAACCCTGGTCGGCCGCATGCAAGGCAAGCATCCTCCCCACTGTGCTATCATTCTGGCCCCAAGGATGTCAGGGAGCAGCTGGGGTCCCCAACAGTATCAGGAAAGAAGTTCTCTTCTACCTCCAAGGCTGCCGGGGAACAAATGAAAACTCACAAATTTGCCACAGTTCCAAAAGGCCTTTAATAGTAGTAGAACAAGCTCTACTACCACAGTCTAATATATTGGAAGACCTCTAGCTCTGGTCAGAACTTAGACCATACACGAGGGCCCAAGTCTCCCACCAAAGATGATTCCACCAGAGAGAGTCACAGGAAAGTGGATGCAGTACCTCAAGTCAGTCCCCTTATATACACAAAAGTGATCCTAACTTCAGGGAGGGTCCTGTCAACCAAGATCAACTAAACAGCTTCTAAAGAGTAGAAGAGTATAGTAGGGTGGTGACACACCCTACTACAGGTCTAAGCAAATGATTATGCTTCATGTAATCTAGATGGTACCCACAAGGTCCTTTTTTATTTATTATCTTCACCAGGGTGATTCTGAGTATCTTGTTCTCTGTACACTGAAAGGGTCATGCTCACCTGCTTGAGGGCAAACTAGTATGATCCTTCCTATAATCTTAAATGATAGTCTCAAAAAAAAATGATAGTCTCAAACATAGCCAGGTGGTAGTCTCCTGGTAAATTCTAACTGTCCCATGCTGGGACCAGTGGGTATAAAGAGGAGCTGTGCCCAATCTGAATAACAGAAGTCATAATAGATATATAATAACTCAGAAGTTACTCATTCAGAGTCAAGGTGACTTCTGTAACTGCTACACCTTCCATCAGTTTATACACAGAAGAGAAATCTCATTAGTATGAAGAACCCTGGCTTAAGAACATGTAAATACATTAAGCTGTGAGTAAATAGGTTAAACTATGAGTAAACAGATTAAATAGATTAAACAGCAAAGCTCCCAAGCTAGCTAGACCTGTCATCCAACACAAGAGTAATTTATTTTTTTTCCTTTTTGGGTCACACCCAGTGACACTAAGGGGTTGCTTTGGCTCTGCACTCAGAAATTTCTCCTGGCAGTGCTCGGGGACCATGGGATGCCAGGGATCAAACGTGGGTTGACCGCATGCAAGGCAAATGACCTCCCCACTCTACTATCACTCTGGCCCCTGAAGTTGGGTTCTAATAAGTCACCCCATGTCTACCTCTAAAGACAAGCTCCAGTGATTCCAAGCAGGAAGAATCATTCAACTACTTGGAGGAGCAATAGAGTTCCAAGTAAGGCCCCGAAAGGCCCAACTTTCCTTCCTCTCCCTCCACACTGGAACGGCTCCCATGCTCAGAGCTAGTCTGATTCCACAACATTTCTCCTTTGGGAATACAGGGAAACACAGAATTCACAGAGAATTTAGTCTTCTTGTGGCCAGGAGTTTTGTAACTCGGGTTGGTTTGTTTTCTGTCCTCAGTTTCCCAACAGAAGAGGTTACGCTAAAATGAGTGGTTTTCTAGCCCTGTTCTGGGCTGGGTTGGGTGCCTGAAATGCTAATTCAGGATTTACCTTGAGGGGCCAGAATGAGGGTGGCTGGTGGACAGAGCTTGGAGAGTCTGTCAGTACCACTTCCGACCATCAACCCATTTTATAGATATGGGTAGAGGACTCTGGGAGCTTTTCACTATCCTCCATCGATTTGCTCGAGCGGGCACCAGTAACATCTCCATATGTCCTGTTCCATGCTAGTAGAGCCCAAGGTCACCTGCTTGCTCCAGGAACATAAAGAGCCTCAAACCATTCCATCAGGTCATGGGAATGAGGTCTATAATTGTTACTGGTATTTGGAATATCAAATACCAAATACCAAAATAACTGTTACTGGTATTTGGCATATCAAATACGACATTTAGTTTTGAGAAAGTTCCACTACTTAAAACATATAGAAAATCAGTATTTGTGGCTATAATCTCTACCCATAATCAATAAGTCTTCCCATTCATGATCCAAAAAGTGACACTGGCATGTCCACTGACTAGGAGAATTGTTGGAAAGTTACCAACATCCAATTTTTTCTGTAATATTTCCCTCTAAGTCCTGCCCCAGTGATCAGAGTCCCAACTGCTCTTCCTGCAGGCACGAGTAAACCATGACAAGAGGAACATCTGAAATACATTTACTTTCCTCTAGGCAAGGAAAAAAATACCTTTGGCTGACTAGCCCATAAACCACAGTTCATTGGGTGGCCAGCATCAGCTTGGAGGGTCAAAATCATGACCCTCCACACACACACACACAAAGAACAGCTGAACAGCTGTGCTTTTTAGGAATCCAGTGGTCCGAAAGAACCAGGCATTCTCCTGCCCCCAAACCACTCACACGGTCACTGAAGAGGAAAGAAGAGGGGAGTGTAAAATAATTCCCTATTGCTCCAGTGGTGTGAACAGCACGTACAGCGGCAGGTGATGGAGGTGACTGGTTAGAGCAATTACAGAATCTCAAAGGAGGAGACATTCCGAGTGAAATCAAAACAATGAAAAAATTGGCAGGTGTAAAACCCCTGAGAGGCGCTAGAACTGGGCTTATTTAAAGACCTAGAGAATCGTCAAGGAGAGAAACAGGAAGGGAGGAAAGTTAGGCAGTCGGGGCTGCATCATGCATGACCTCTTGTTGGTGGCAGAGAGTTTCAGTTTTATCCTGAGTACACAGACAGCAACAGGGGAGGTGGACAGTGATGGGGGAGGTAAGAGGTGAGAAGGGGGTGTGAGGGGAGGAGTTCATTCACCTTAACTTGACTTCGTCGTGAACGGATGCAGTTGCTAAGGTGAGAAGGAGCCAGAGCTGTGAAACCACGCGAGACTGGATGAGCTGATTTTCTTCCATTAGTAACTTACCTTCTCTTACCATTCTCAAGGGCGGTGGAGGTCTTAGAGGGGACTATAATATTGAAGCAGACTGAAATTAGAACCAAAGTTTTGTGTGTTTATTGGAGGGGTAGGGTGCAAGAAGAGGGGAAAAAAAGAAATGTGTTTGTGGTAGATGAGGGAGTGTAAACTCAGATGGGAGAATGTGTTCAGAATGATTACTCTCAGAAGTTAGCACTCTCGAGGGGGAAAGCCTGGTGAAGGATTATTGGGTTTTCAAAAACAGCAACATCGCAAACAAATAACTGCGGCCCTGTGTACTAGGCACTCATTATTTCCCCGGCGTGACGTGATGGTCTACTGTGTATGTACCAAGTAAAACTTCTCCCAAGATGAAGAAAACAGTCAAAATAACTGGCACACAGCCATTTTAGACAGACTCTATTATTGTTATTTTCAACATCATCATCATCATTATAGTTTAGTTATAACAGTGTTAATGTTTATGGTTTGGATGGACAGTTACTGCACCTCACCAAAATGCCTGTGTCTCTCCACCACATTCAGGCCAGATTTTGTTTATGATGGATAAATACTCCCCAAGGAAACAGGTAACTATTTCACGACCTTTTCCTAAAAGAATTTCTCTCAAAAAAAAATATATATATATCTCAAACTCCAAATAGGGAAGCCGTTGCGTACCATTGCACAGCACTTTAGCAACTGTCAGATGAGTTTTTTACACAATTCATGTTCAAAAGAACTATTAGTACATCCTAGATATTCACTGGACAGTCTGGATGTAACAGACATTTCGTGGCCCTGGCTGAGAGGATGAGCTCCTGTGAGCTGAGCTTTGTGAGAGCTCATCTGGCCTCATCTCTTATTGATGGTTGCAGCATGAAAAGAGAAGAGAGAAGAGACTCTGAAGTAGCTTAGTGACTTCCAACAGACCTGCCTTTGCAAACCCTTGGGTTGCATGTGTGACACCCAGGCCGGCCATGGGATTAAATCCCAGCTTGATACCGAGAAGCTCCGAGACTCTCTCTGCTGACCGAGCCCAGAGCTCTGCCTTTACCCAGCACCGCAAGCTGTGTTCAACCACAGAGCCAACATTGTGAGTACCACAGCCAAACGGGGAGCTCCTCGCTGAACACCCCAAAGCAAAGATATGCAAAGGCAGAGCAAGGAAGTGAGCCTGACAAGCATGGTTCTGAGTACCACAACCACACTCACCACAGTTGATGAGTGCAATGCCCCGTCGACCCTTTGCCTGTGCCACAACTCCTTTGAAAGCCCAGACAATGCCATGACTATGTGGGCACCACTGCCAGGAGTGCATGTGACCCCAGTCACTGACACTATTAAGGGTAGGAAGGTTGGGACCAGAAAGATAGTACAGTGGGTTGGGTGCTTGCCTTGCATACAAATGACATGGGCTCGGTCCCCGGCATTCCCAGTGATCCCCCAAGCTCCACCAGACTAAGAACAGCCAGAATCAAATAAGAATGGGGACATGTAGTAAAGACCTATTATTGGCTGTACTCTAATTTCTAGGAAAGGCTCTTCCGAACAGGGGCAATAATGCCTAACAGATAGTTTCTGGGGAGGAACTTAGTAAAAACAAAGAAGAGTAAGATTGAGTCCCTGCCTCCAAAACAGGTATAGTGTATTCAGCCAAAGAGACCAACTTGCCGAGAAATGACTCACAAAGGATGCCAGCGGCTCGCCAGCAGAGGCTAGATGTCCTTCTCGCACTGAGCTCTCAAGTGGCTCTTGGACAATCCAGTCTAGGTCAGGGACATAGTTAGCCAACATTTTCCTTCCAAGGAACATCCTCCACAGCCTTCTCCAGTCTGGGTCACCCTTCAGATCCCAGCTACCTCAACATCCTCGGATTCAACATCCCGGCACTGTTTCCAAACCGCTTCCAGTGTTAGATATCACTAAATAGAGTGATATTGCAGGTAGCAGTGAAACTAAACCATGTTCCATGAAACAGTTAAGCAATCCCAGTCTTCAGAACTGAGAGCCTGGACATAGATTCCCAGGTTATGTCCAAGTTTACAGCTGCAGCCAGTGAGGTGGCATGAATGAATAAAGTGGGAATAAATTAGAACCTAGTGTAACTCCTGGGGATAAAATATATGTATAGCATATAAATGTTCTTGAGAGAAATAAGGAATAATGGAAACTATGAATCCATAAAATTCTCCATTCATTCGTTGCCTCTATTATTTTATTTTATTTTATTGCTTGTTGGGTCATACCCAGTGATGCTCAGGGGTTACTCCTGGCTCTGCACTCAGAAATTACTCCTGGCCGTGCTTAGAGGACCTTATGGGATGCTGGGGATCAAACCCTGGTTGGCTGTATGCAAGGCAAACGTCCTCCCAGTTGTACTATTGCTCCACCTACCCCACAGCAGCCCCCCCACCCCCGCATTGCCTCTAGTATTAAACAATACTCCTAGCTGCAGAGTCCCTCTCTTCTCACGAGAACTACACCTTCCCCACACTGGGCCCCTAAACCATGGGACTCTGCCTCTCTGGATCCAGTTTGTTTATCAACGCCCTGATTAAGGGTTCCACCCAAGGGCCTACTTGTTTTTTCTTTGCTTTTCTTTCCCCATTATGACTATATGAACTCTAAAAGAACATGAGCATTTCACTGTGTGCTTTTAAATCCTACAGAACGCGCTTGGCTTCAGTGTCATGGGACTATCTTTGCTACAATATGAAAAGGATCCACCTGACAACAGGTCCAAGAGATGAGCATACAGCTCAGAGGACTGGAAGGCACGTGACAGCCTCAGGTCTGGTTCCTAGCACCAGATGGTCTCTGTAACACTACAGGGGGTCACTTTGAAAGACCAAAGAGAAAAGAAGGGACACTCGACTCTCGACTCTCGAGGGGGTTAGAGGGCTTGGAAGCATTATCTGACCTCCTCGGGTGGGTCATTAAGTTTCCTTTTTCCTTCTAGCTGGCATAAAAATTGCATCTGCAAAAATCTCAGACAATATACTTCTGTAAACTTGCCTCACGGGATAATACTGGATAACAGCTTACAAACGTGTTGTCATTACAAACCGTGGGAAATTGGCAGAATTCAACAGACACAGGACATATACGCAATGCCAAAGAGAACTTCCTTGATCTCCTCATGGCAAATGACTGAAATAATCATGACTGGTGATAAAAGGGGTGTGGGGGTGGGAATCCATGGATGGAGCCACTCAGGACAAAGGCAGGTGATTGAGAGATCATAAATTAAACTGCCATGGCAGAAATTGTTGAGGGCTCAGGCAGTGGCCAAGAGAAAATCAGAACAGCTACAGGAGGGCAGCCCCAGAGACCTGAAAAGTGTCGCCAGCCTTTGTAGGTCTCTTTTTAATTTTCTTGGTTTGCTCTGCAGAAACTTTTTAGTTTGATCTTGTCTGACTCGTTTGCTTTCGCCACCTATGTTTTTGGTATAAGTTCCTGAGAATCATCGCCAAGACTTCTCCTAAGGAACAACATCAAACCTGTATTTTCTTCTAGGAGTTTCATAGTTTTATGGCTTACCTCAAAGATTTAGGACTGGAGAAATAGTACAGTGGGAAGGGCATTTGCCTTGCATGCAGCTGACCAAGATATGGTCACATATCCACAGCCCTCGATATGGTCCTTCGAGTCCCACCAATAGTGATCGCTCAGTGCAAAGCCATTAGTTAAGACCTGAGCCCTGCCAAGTATTGCCCAAACCCCAAATCAAAAAGCCGGAACGAAGGAGCTTGAAGAAATGAACACCTCATCAAGAATATTCTATCCATGCTTACCTGGCAGGGGAGATAACCATGATCAAGAATATTCTATCCATAAAAGTAGGGATGGTGTTTCCGCTGCGTATTTTTGGTTTCCCAGAGTAGATTCCCAGGAGTGGTATGGCTGGGTCAAATGGGAGTTCAATTTCTAGTCTTTGGAGGAAAGTCCATATTGTTTTCCAGAAAGGCTGTACCAGCCGGCATTCCCACCAACAATGGATGAGTGTCCCCTTTTCCCCACATCCACGCCAGCACTTGTTGTTCTTGCTCTTTTGAATATGTGCCAGTCTCTGTGGTGTAAAGTGGTATCTCATTGTTGTTTTGATTTGCATCTCTCTGATGGTTAGTGATGATGAGCATTTTTTCATGTTTTTTTGCCATTCGAATTTCTTCCCTTGCTGAAGTTTCTGTTCATTTCTTCTCCCCATGTTTTGATGGGGTTGTTTGTTTTCCTCTTGTAAAGTTCTACCAGTGCCTGATATATCCTGGATATTAACCCCTTATCAGATGGGTATTGGGTGAATATTCTTTCCCATTCTGTGGACTGCTTTTGTATCTTAGTCACTGTTTCTTTTGAGGTGCAGAAGCTTTTTAGTTTCATGTAGTCCCATATGTTTATCTTTTCTTCTAGTTGCTTTGTTAGTGATGTTTCACCTTTGAAGATGCCTTTAGCTTCAATGTCGTGGAGGGTTTTTCCTATATTTTCTTCAATGTACTTTATGGATTCAAGTCTGATATTGAGATCTTTAATCCATTTTGATCTGATTTTTGTGCATGGTGTTAGACACAGGCCAAATTCATTTTTTTACATGTCGCTGCCCAGTTTTCCCAACACCACTTGTTGAAGAGGCTTTCCTTACTCCATTTTAGACTCATTGCACCTTTATCAAAGATTAAATTATCATGTGTTTGAGGTTGGGTGTCAGGATACTCAATTCTATTCCATAGGTCCACAGGTCTGGATACACATGCCAACCTCTTAATGTATGTTCTGTAATCCATAGTCTGGAAGGGAAGGAAAAGAGAAAGCGAGAGAAAGGGAAAGAAATAAAGAACCTGCCATGGAGGGGGCTGGGGAAGGGGAGGGAACCGGGGACGTTGGTGGTGGGAGATGGGCACTGGTGGAGGGACGGGTGCTAGAACACTGTATGACCAAAACTCAAATATGAACCTTTTAATTGTATATCTTTTTATTTGTATATCTCACGGTGGTATAATAAAATACTTAAAAAAAAGAATATTCTATCCATTAGAATTATCATTCAAATGTGAAGGAATAGTACAGGACAGGTAACAGCTTAGGGAATTCATAACCTTGAAACCAGCTTTGTAGGAAGTGTTAAAGTTGGGGCTGGAGTCGCCATGTTTAAGGCCCGACTCCACTGCTCCACTGAGCTCCACCCATGAATTAATCCGATGAAAAACTCAGCTATGAGGGTTTTGCAACTGAAATCTCCAGGCTTAGAAGGAATTGGGGATGGGCTTCCTCCCCCCATCTACCTGTTCTTCTGGAATGCCAGGCAGTTGTGCCCAAGACCACTTTGCCTCTGGTGCCAAGTAATCTCATCTAGCAGCCATGATCCAGAGACTCATATATAAATCTCATATATAAGGCTCAGGCTTTAACTAATGGCTTTGCACTGAGTAATCACTCTTGGTGGGACTCATATATATAATAGATTCATATATAAATCTCTAGAGAGAGCCCTAAGTGGCAGGGATGCTTCTGTTCCTCTTGCCAGGCTGACACTGAGGCACTTGGAAGGGGACCGGTGAGACCCAGCCCATCCCAACAGAGCCCCAGCACCCAAAAACCTCCACACTCCACAATTGCCACCACATACAAGGCCGGACTCCACTGCTCGGTCGAGCCCCACCCATGAATTAGTCTGTTGAAAAACTCAGGTCTGCAGGTTTTGCTACTGAAATCTGGCTTCCACGGAGTCAGGGATGAGCCCCCTCGCCCCATCTCCTGTTTTTCTGGAAGATCCAGCAGTTGGGCTCACACCCCAACTCCTCCAAGTTAAATTTAACTCCAACTTTATCAACTTGTTAAAAAGTTTGGAATCCTGGAGCACGTGTCTGCATTTGCAGCTATGTGACACCTTCCTGTTCTACTTCTGTACTACCACATTTCATGGATGTAAAATAGAAGGCAGCCAGTAACAAAATATATACGCACATGCCTATGCTGTAACAACATAACATAATAATGCCATGGGGAGATTGAACAATCTTCACTAACTTTCTACTAACAAAACATTTCTTTTAATCAAATTACCTATAACAAGTGACATAAAATTAATCGAAGGTCTGCTACAGGGGCAACTTAAGTGGTGGCTGAGAAAGTTGGAAATAATGGTGGTGGGACAGGGGTTGAATACTGAATGCCTGTAACAAATTTACATGTATAGCTTTCTTTAAAAAAAAATTGAGTAGAAGTCCATGAATAATATACTTGAAAGCAATAATATAGATGGCTGAATTTGTACCAAACAGCTCAGTAAAAAGGTCATGACTTAGCAACACCCTTATGAGATATATGTTGAAAAGCAATATAAAGGACATTAATCAGTGCTGTTAATCAGTGCCTGCAAGGGAGGCAGGCGTGAGGGGGAGTGGGAAACTAGGGTCTTTGGTGGTGGTAAGGGCACATTGGTGGTGGGACTAGTGTTGGAATATTGTATACTTGAAGCAACTGTATTGCAAACAACTTTGTAAATCACTGTATCACTGTCTTCCCGTTCATCGCCGATTTGCTCGAGTGGGCACCAGTAACATCTCCATATGACCTGTCTCATGCAAGTAGAGCCCAAGGGCACCTGCTTTGTAAATCACAGTGCTTAAATTGTTTTTTTTTAATGTTGGGGCTGGAGCAGTAGGGCACTTGCCTTGCACACAGCCAGCCTGGGTTTGATACCAATCATCCATATGGTTCCCCAAACAGTGCAGGAGTGATTCCTGAGTGCAGAGCCTGGAATTACACCTTAACACCACCAGGTGTGGCCAAAAGAACAAAAAGAAGTGGGAAAGTAACTTCTTATAAGGCAACATAGTCAAGAACTCAAAGGCTGAAATAAAATAAAGACATCTCTTAGCACTTTGCCACTGAGTATGGCATTCACTCATGGCATTTATAATTGCTCTCTACTGGATTAAGAAAAGTCTATTTATTCCTCACTGGCTATACATTTTCAATAATGAATTAATGGTTCACCTATATTGAATGTGTAATGTCTATTCATGTGATTCTTTTCCATCTATAACAGATTTTTATTACAGTCTTTTACTTATTAATGCAGACACTTAGGCATTATCTATAACATAACATTTTCTAACACAAAACCAATTGTCCCTCTTTTGGATAAAACACACCTTACTTTTATAGGCCTATTCAGATTTCCCCTTAAAATTGTAATTATCCTCTCCTCATTCTTATAGAATTATATCTTTTAATTAGGATAGAATTATTCATACTATTAAACCCTCAATTTATATAATTATATGACCAAAACCCAAATATGAACATCTTTGTAATTATATATCTCACAGTGGTATAATAAAATACTTTAAAATTTTTTTTAAATTATATAATTAAATTTAAATTGTTAAATGTAAAAAGAAAGATCATTTTTGAAAAAATCTCATCAACTCATTGATTTATAGTTTTGTGGAGTCTCGGGCGTTTCGCTTTATCCATCTGCACATGTGTAAGTACCACCACTTCCACATCATTTTCAGAAAGATCTCTTGGTCAGAGAGAGTAGCGGGTAAGGCTTTTGCCTTCTGCCCAGCCAGCCTGGGTTTGATCCCCATTACCCATCTGGTCCTCCGAGCATCACCAGAAGTGATCCCTGAGCATCAGTGTATGGAACCCCAAAACAAATATAACTAAGACCTCTTCCGTATGTGGGATATAAAGGGAGTAATAAATGTCCAAAATCTATGGAATTGGGGATTGAGAGTAGCTGGGAGAAGCCCTTGGGCAATTGGTAGAGGGAAGCAGGTTCTCTGGTGATGAGCGTGGTACTGGAGCATGTTGAAAAATGTAATAGTATTGTAAATCCCAGAACCTTAGTTTAAAAAGAATAAAGAATCACGCCCACATCCCACAGCTGCCGCCCCTATAAATGGTCCAGCTTCACAATTTATCTCGAGATGCCAGGCATCATCAATGAAACTCATGGGTACACCAGTCTTAGGGCTCAAAACTCTGGGGCGACCCCAAAAGAGGGTGGGCCAAGAATCGTCCCTGTTCTACAGATCCCGGGGCTCCTGGTGCAAGCAACTCTTCCAAATTCCACAAAGTAACTGCCCGGTAGGAACAGAGTAAATAGGATAGGAAAGTAGTACAGCAGCCAGCAAGGCTCAAAAAAGCAAAAACAGTAACAAAAGGCTTCAACTAGCAACAGACCACTCAGTAAGTCCTCAATGACCTTTAAAACCCCCACTGTGAGATACAACAATCTTCACTCCTCCTCCAAGCATGCCACTGGGCAGGCACAACATAATTTATTCTGTATCACCTGTTACAACACGCCTGGGTTGAGGGGCCTGGGAACAACAGAGTAGGGAAGGTCACACTGATAGTGGGATTGGTGTTGGAGTACTGAATGCCAAAACAACTGTGTAATGAACAACTTTGTAAGCCACAGTGTTTAAATCAAGTTTTTAAAAATGGTAATAAACTTTTTAAATTGATCTATTTAGGTCTTTTGTCATTTTATACAAATGTTAGGACTGTTTTGATTTTGTAAGAAAATACCATGAGAACATTTAGGGATTGCATTGAATTTTTACATTGCTTTGTATCCTATAGACATTTTGACATTATTTTAATTTAGAGATATGGAATATTCTTCCATTTATCTATGTCATTTTTATCAAAGAGAACAATTTTTATCAGTGTCTGATCTTGGACTTCTAGCCTTAATAACAACAAGAAATTAAATTCTGATTTTTATGCTACCCTAGTAAAATAATACAGATCTGAAAGATAACAGTAGCAATAGGAAAGTTTTATATGTTACTACGTTCTATGTTATCTTCTAAAGTGAAGACGTAGATTTACTGGGGTTCTTTTTAAAAAAATCTCATGAAGCATATTTCATTTTAAACCAGAAGAGAAAAATCTAATAATACAGGAAATGGGAGACCAAAAAGACATACAATTAGGCTTGCAAAATAAGGTGGTGGAAATAAGGTTATATTCTTAAAGTATTTCATACTATAAAACAAAAGAGTGAAGTTCCCTAGCCAAAAAAAGAAATATCAGTTTAGAATGAAATATTGAACATGTATTTATTATGCAAGTCAAGAATTCCCTTCCTGAACATTTATCCCACACAAAGGAAGGTTTATGTTCATAAAAAAATTTCTATACAATAATTCATAAAAAGCTTTTAATATATACCAAAGCCTGGAAACAACCAAAATGTTTTTTAAAACTTAAGTCTACAAACTGTGGCACAACATATAAACTAATGCTGCTCAGCAACGAAACAAACTACTGGGACATACTACAGCTTTGAGGGGCGGGGAACATCCAGCCCATGGGCTGTATAAGGTCCACAAAACATGGCCAGGCTCTGGTCTATGACAGAACAGAGCCGGGTGCTTCTCCTTGGCTGCAGCCCATCAGTCTTGTATGACCCACGAATAATGTTCCAAATATCCAAGTGGCCCTTGACAGAAAAAGGCTCCTCCACCCTGAGATGTGTCTCAAGAACAGAACACTGAATGTAAAAGCCAGACAGCACATGGAGGGTCAGAAAGATTGTGCAGCGGGTAGGGTAGTTGGGTGCATGTGGTTGACCATAGTTCAATTCCCACTACTGTACATGGTTCCCCTGAGCACCACCAGGGATTGTCCCTGAACACAGATCCAAAATAAACCCTGAGCACCGCCAAGGTGGTCCAACTACCCCCAAAAGACTGCACGTGCAATATGATTATATTTAAATAATATTTTATAAGTGATAGAACTATGAGACAGAAAGCAGATCAAAGATGCCCAGATTAGGTCTGGAGAAAGGGAGGATGGATAAGACTAAAATGGGGGTGATGGGATAGTTTCTACCTTGGTTCCAGTGTACGCACACAAATCTACACATATGGTAGGTGATAGAGAAATTATTCTGATGTCAAATCCCCAGTTTTGATACTGCACTGTCATAGGTATGTTCTAGCACCAAGGAATCAGGATGAAGAGCAAAGGCCCTCACTCGGTTTCTCTTCCAAACTTCCTGAGAATCTGTGATTCTTGTTTTGATTTGAGGGGTGGGGGGCACACCCAGCAGTGTTCAGGGATTACTTCTGGCTGTACTCAGGAATCACTCCTGGAGGGTTCAGGGACCATATGGGATATTGGGAATCTAACCCAGGTGAACATTGCACAAGGCAAACGTCCTACCCACTGTATTATCTCTCTGGCCTGCTACAACTATTTTCAATGAAAAATTATTTATTGATGGCTAAATTTTTTAATTAAAAAAATTGAGATATACAATTACAAAGATGTTCATGTTTGGATTTCAGTCATACTGAAAGAAGGCAGCAACCCAACAACCCCTCCCCAACCAGGCAGGCCTACTCATGGAAAATTACCATTTTAGGGCCTAAATAACCCTTTCATTAATATTAAATGGTATGAAGGAAAAGTACATTAAGCTCTAAGGGTGAAAGGGGAAGCCCCGAGACCAGACCGCAAAGAGTTAACAGGAGCACACTAAAATACTGGATGGGCTCTGCGAGTAGGCCAGATAAAGCCAAAGGCCTCCCAACCAAATGTCAAGGGAGGAACCCTAACTATAACCTTGAGTAACATCCTGATATGCTGTGCACCCTGCACCTGGAAAACCGCAAGCTTGTTGTACTGTAAAAGTTTCTTTTTGTCTCAGAATGCTATAAAAACTGTGCTGTATCTCAGTTCGGGGCTCTTAGCCTCTAGCCTGCCATCGGTTATGCTGAGAGCCCCAGCATGCTTGGAAAATAAAATAAAGCCATAGGCCCGGTCTCTTAGAGTTTTCCTTGATAGGTGCGGCGTTCTGAGGCTCCCAGTCGGTCACCCCATCGGGTGGCCAACCCTTTCAATACAGTGTTCCAGCACCCATCCCTCTACCAGTGTCCAGTTCCCACCACCAATGTCCCCTGATTCCCTCCCACCTCCCCCTAGCCTGCCTCCATGGCAGGCAATCTCCCTCTCTCCCCCTCCCCTCCCGGTTCCCTCCCCCCTCTCTTTCATTGTGGCTTGCAATACATACATTTAGAGGTTATTACGTATATGCTTTTGCCTACATTCAATGCTCAGTTTTAGGCTGGTATTATCATTTCCAACAATTATTAGCACACGGTTCCTTTCTCTGTCCTACCTAACCTCTGACTCCCACATACTTGTGGTAGATTCCACCTACTGACAAGACCTCCTGATCCATGTTTTGCCTGGCCTTGAATATTTGGTGACATACTCTTTTTTTCTGTATCCTGCAAATAAATTCTTTTTTCCCTCTGGCTAATTTCACTCAGCATGATCTTCTCCATGTCCATCCATTTATACTCAAATTTCATAACTTCATTTGTCCTAACAGCTGCGTAGTATTCCATTGTGTATATGTACCACCATTTCTTTATCCAGTCATCTGTTTTTGGGCCACAACTATTTTTAAATTGGCAGTTCTGAGTGCCTCAAATGCTCCTATCCATTTTTAAATAGGAAATAATTATTCCTTAGTCTATGTAGTGACAAATAAGAAGCAAAGTAATATGGTTTGACATGAAGAGGGGGGAAAAAGCAAATTCCAGCAAGCAAAGCAATCATAAATTCAAAACCATAAAATGAAAGCTTTTAAATAACAGAAATGATAGGTCTTGTTATCTGTACATAGCAAAGGTTTGGAACAGTGGTTCAAACTTTTTCAAACTTCTTAAAACTGTATCTAAAGGATTCCGTAATTCACAGCATAAGAAACAGGAAGGAACTTACACCAAAATAGTCATAGTCATTTGCTTAAAAGTAGTGACTGTGGGGGGCTGGAGGGGGAGTGTACAATGGGGAGGGGACTTGCCTTGCCTGGAGCTGGCCAGCTTGGATGCCTGATTCCCCAAATAACCCACCCAGTGACGCCAGTAGTAAGCCCTGAGCACTGCCAGGTATGCCCCAGAAGAAAACAAAATTTAACTGCTTTATAAATAAATGTTGTTCAACAATTATAATATTGAATTGTTAGGCAAATGTTTATTTGAAAAGCTGACATCAACACTGAAGAAAATAATAAACACAATTCAGAAGCTCATAAGAGGTTAAGTTTGGGGCTGAGAGAGAGTACTGCAAGAAAGGCACTGCCTTGCATCTGGCCAATCCGGGTTCAATCCCTGTCACTTCACGTGGTCCCCTGATCCACTCCAGGAGTAAACCCTAAGAGCCAGGAGTAATCCCTAAGAGCCAGGAGTAAGCCCTAAGTACCCCTGGATATGGTCCAAAAGCCAAAAAGAATGATGGATGAGAAGAAAAGAATTGAAATTTGAAGAGGAAGAACCTGCTCCACAGAAAAATGATCTGACTCCACCTACTGCCTGTTCCACAGAGCGCATAAGCCTTCCCCTTCCATTAGATCTCAGACAGACATCCCCACCCTCCAGTCCCCCTCATGGTGTCCACTGGCGTCTTGAGACTCAGGCATCCAGCAGCAGCACCACCAGGAGTGTTTCTCCCTTTGACTAGGAGGATCAGCTCAGCAAGAACTTTCCCTCCCAGGGTCTCTGGCAGCACACACGGAGAGAGAAATCTCCTTCAGGAACTCCCCAGTTGGGAGAAACTTGGGAACTCTTCTATTTGCACTCAATATTGCCTCAACAAATTTATGCCCCAAGATACTAATGAACCAGGTGAGACTGAGCACATGATCACCAGATACTTCTCAGAAAAGAAAAACAAGATCCCACAGCCACAGGAGTAAGCAAGGCACGCAGCGGGGACTATTCCAACCACCCGAGAGAAGTCACTAAAAAGTGTGAGTACGGAACGGTGGGGACTGTCCTTCCCACTTGTAGTGCTTCCTGTGAGCACTCCAGGAACAGCCAAGGGTGATGCAAATGGACTGTTTCTGCCAAGAACTCCCAAGTAAGAGAAAGAGAAGGACAGTGAGGAGGGCTGTGGTGTGAAAATTGCGGGAAGCCAACAGGTTTCAAGGGGAAGCCATTTGTCTGTGCAAAGGCGATTTGCACTGGGCTGCAGCCCAAAGATATGTTTCTAATAACGAAACACTAAAGGGCACAAAGCTCCCTGGGGAGCAACATATAAACAGCAGTGCAGGCAGGCGCATTGGTGAAGAGAAGCCAGTCCCAAAATAGCTGGCATGGCCTGTAATTTTCACTTTGTTCTTTGGTTATCATTGTCTGGGTGGAAGATGGTATTTCAACCGCTCCGAGTGTGGGAGAGAGCAAGGTGCTCTCCAGTTACTCTGGAACAGTCTGGAACAGTCTCTGTAGAGATGGGTCTGAGGCTCTAGGGCTCAGCATAATGTATTACAACATCAGGGGAGCAGAAAAGATTTTCATAAACGTATTACAAAGTCTGAAGAGCAGAAAAGATTTTCATATGCATCTGTGGGCATGACTGTATCTTTTTACACATCTCGTGTGTTTTTTCTTGTACATGCAGAGTTTGGAATAAGGGTTTGTAATAGCTTCTTTCTTGGCACCATTAGAAGCATATGTCTGTAAACCTGGTTGTTTTCAACAGCTGCTTCGTGTTCCACATTACACTTCCACTACAATTTCCTTAACCATTTTGTAGTAATATGCAATAAAGTCTGCCTAGAACCCTGTAATTACACACGCACACATTGATATACAAGCAATGGAAGTTAAATGGTGAACACAGTTCTTTGTTTTGTTTGGGTTTGGAACTACAGAAGGGAGCACTACAGCCCACAGCCCTGGGAACTATTTCCCTGACCTTATAATTCCTTAGCAAACTGACCTAGATGTCCTTTCTGATACAGAAATGGGACTTAAGCTAAGGCAAGCAAGCTTTCAAAAGATAACCGCAACATTGCTCCCCCAAACTGATTATATTCATGAATAATGTCCCGGAGCCCAGAATCATGTAAGCAAATGCAGTCCTACGACGGGGGTGCAGTCATAGGGAGAACACATGTACCCCATGCACGAAGTCCTTGAGTTTGATCCCCAGTACTGCACAAGAGAATCAAAATGCACTGTAGATCCCGACCCCATTGTGCCTCAGCCATCAAGGAAAGGCCGTTTGCTCTAGATTATGAGTGCCCCTATATTACATGCAATGATTCAGATTTATGAATTGTGGGAACTTGCCACATATTAAAGATAGCTGAGGGAAAGTCATTTACCCCTTCAACAACACTGCATCTGTCATTTACTGCAGGCGTGACCATCTGCTTCTCTTCATGGCTCCATTCGTGCCCTTAAATGAATATCCTTTCTCTTATTGTATGTAGATGGTGCCTCTATAAAAAAAATTAAAATTATTTTGTTTAGAAAAATATTTTGATGAAAAATTTGTTTGAAAAAGATTTTTTTTTTGGTCACACCCAGCAATGTTGAGCTTACTCCTGGCTCTGCACTCAGGAATTACTCCTGGCGATGCTCAGAGGACCATAGGGGGATCAAACCCAGGTTGGCTGCATCAAGGGACCTACCCACTGTACCCACTCTGGTACCCAAATTATTTTTAATTTTAAAAAGAAAAAAGCTATGCTAAATCCTGATCATAGTATCTGAAATAACCAGGCCCTGGGGTGAAGGAGAACTGGCAATTGTGGAAATCAGACGCAGAAATGCTGTGTAAAACTTAGCATCCCCCTACCACAATGCATGCAATGGCTCAGACTAACAAGAACTTTCTCTCTCTCTACAGTCTGTAGAGAGGCTTGGCTTTCCCTTTGCCTCTAAACAAAGTCTTCTTCGCTCCTCGTAGGAGGGACACATCCCCATACATGACACTAACAATATCTATGGCTTCGACACCAACTGAAATCAGCTGATCTCCTATCACTATACTAATTACACAATTGTGAAGTATCACCCACACTGAACATTGCTTTAAAATTGTCTTGGTAGGGGCTGGAGCAATAGTACAGTGGGGAGGGTGTTTACCTTGTACACAGCCCGACAAGGTTTGATACCCCGCATCACACATGGTCCCCCAAGCACCACCAGGAGTGATTCCTAAGTGTAGAACTAGGAATGTGTCATGAGTAATGCCAGCGTGTGGGAAAACAAAACAAAAAAAATCATTAAGGAAAAATCATATAATCACTGTCATAGGGAGCAGGTGGGGCTGGCATGTAGAAACCCAGGCCAGACCTTGTTCCATTTTTACCAGCACTACACTTAAATGGTAGAACTAACCAACCCCCCGTCCTTTGTCAAGGACATGGGTACATTGGTAAATGGTCTGGTGTTGGAATTACGCACAAAAGAAACCAATGTTAACAGTACTGTAGATCAAGGAATCTCAACTGTAGAAACCAAAAAAGTTTAAGACAGATAGCAAGGTAGCAACAAAGGGCCAAAGGCAACACAATGGGAGAATAGATCCATAACAGCTGAGTTTGTGGGAGGGGCTTTGGGGACCTTGGGGGAGGGAGGTGGACACACTGGTGAAGAGTGTGGTGTTGGAATTATGTGCCTAGGGACATAATTATTACAGTATCGCAAACCACAGAACATCAATAAAGCGAAATAGAAAAGGTTAAAGTGAGGCCAGAGCAATAGGACAGCAGGTAGGGTGTTTGCCTTGCACACAACAGACCCAGGTGCAATCCCCAGCATCTCTTATTGTGCTCCTGAGCACTTCCAGGAGTAATTCCTGAGTGCAGAGCCAGGAGTAAGCCCTGAGCATGGTTGGTGTGACCCAAAAAATAAAAAAAAAAAAAAAGAAAAGATCAAGGTTTCACTGCCCTGGGTGGGAGGCTACAGCATGCATTGAACAAGGAACTGTGACCACAGGCCCACTCAAAGGATGTTTCTTACCTAAGAATACCAAGTCCTTTTGCCTGCTATGGTCTATCCACCTAGGTCTCACTCATTCATCTGTACAGAAAAAATACAGAAGTGCCATGCGTGGAAGTCCTGCTCTTTCTCTGTTCTGGGCTCAGACAGAAGATTTTTTTTCCCTCTGGGTCTCATGGGTGACAAATAAAACTTTCTACTTCTTCAAGTTCTCCATCGGTCCTTCTGATCAGACCAGGCTGCTTTCCACAACAAAATCAGGACACAACATTAAACCCAGCCACTACGCTCTAGTTGTGTTAACTTATTTTTAAAAAAAAGGTTCTTCAACTATATAACAAATGAGGATATTTAAAATGTCCATCAAGGGGCCGGAGCGATAGCCCAGCGGGTAGGGCGTTTGCCTTGCATGCGGCCGGCCCATGCCGGCCCGGATCGATCCCCAGCATCCCATATGGTCCCCCGAGCACCGCCAGGAGTAATTCCTGAGTGCAGAGCCAGGAGTAGCCTCTGAGCATAGCCGGGTGTGACCCAAAAAAGCAAAAAATAAAATAAAATAAAATAAAAAATAAAATGTCCATCAATCTACTTCATGATGAAATTCATACAATTTTGAAAAATAATTTTGTTTTCATATGACTATGGTTTATGGGAACAATTTTATGCTGTTTCAAGTGTACGTTCTCACTCAACAATCTCCTTCCCATGGTCCATTTGGACCTCTTATACCCGGAGCCTCTTGCTCCCCAACACACACACAGACACACACAGACACACACACACAGACACACACAGACACACACAGACACACACACACAGACACACAGACACACACACCCTCTGGTAACCTCAGTTCTGCGGTGGCTCCCTGGGTTTGTTTTCATATCATTTTGCCTGCTTCCTTGCTTTGTTCTGTACACCCCAGAAGAGTGAGACTATATGTTATTTGTCTTCCTCCTAACTTTGCTTGACACCCTCCACTTCCATTCATGTTGCTGTCAAAAGGAAGACATGATCTTTCCTTGTGACCAGAAATATTCCCTTGTGTTTGCACGCCACATTTTGTTCTTCCACTCAGCTATGAGACACCTTTTGCTTCCAGGTCTCGAGTCTCATCAATAGTGCTGCAATGAACACAGGCATGCAGATGTTGAGCATATTTTGCTCATGTTTGTGTTTTCTAGGGTTTGACAATCTTAATTCTTTTTTAAAAAAAACAAGTTCTTGCTTTCATTTACTCTGAATAACTTGATTGATCCCTTGGTCATTGATTTCTTCTCTCATTTTTATTATTTCCTTTCTTTACTTACTTTGGGATTCTGTTGTTCTTGAACTAGTTTCTCAAACAGTGAAGGTAAGTGGTTTACATAAGCTTTGTTTTCCTGATCTAAGCCTGATAAAAGCAGTAGACTTTTTCCCTCTGATAGCTTGTCTTTATTATTATTATTATTATTATTGTTGTTGTTATTGTTATTGTTGTTGTTAATTATTATTATTATTATTATTATTATGCTTTTTGGGTCACACCTGGCAATGCTCAGGGGTTATTCCTGGCTCTTCGCTCAGGAATTACCCGGCAGCGCTGGACGACCGGGTATGGCATGCTGGGGATCAAACCTGGGTTGGCCGCAAGGCAAACAGCCTACCTGCTATGTGATAGCTTGTCTTTAGTCTCACTTGTTTTAAGAAATTATTCTATTTCTTTGATTTCCTCTTTAACCCAACAGTTGCTTAAAAGTATACAGTTCAGTTTCCAAATGTTGAGGCTTTCTGTGCTTTCTTTATAAAGTTAATTTCTAGTTGATATAATTTCCCTTTTCATGACTTTGTAGACACTTGGTATGACATTATTTAGCTCCTTCATTTCAACTTGACTGACTTCTTTCATTTATTCCATCAGAACTTCAAGTTTATTGATTCTCTGTTCAGTTGGTTTGTTTTATTCAGATCACTTTGCTCTCAAGTTGTCTTCAAACAGTTTTTCTAAAAATCTAATGTATCTGAGAATCATCTTCCTGCACGGTTGTCCCCGTCCACTGATTCCTCCAAGTTCCTTTGTTTCTTGATCCTGGTTCTTTGTTCATCAGAGGGACTGCTCAGATCTCTCCGGTCTTCTCCGCTGCAGGTGAACCCTGAGATGAGGGGAGATGCTCCATGTGTGGCCTGGGGCTTCAGCGGCAAGAGGCTATAGGAGGAGAAAGTCTCTCTCCCACAACGTACCTTTCTGTGTCACAACATGTGGCCCCAGTATGAACGGGGTAGGCTCTCTGGGTGCTCCTTCACAGTCAGCCTGGGGTGCTGTGGGAGCAGAGTCTCCTGGGAGGGAAAAGGGTAGCTACCAGAGGAAGTGCAATGGCTGACTTGCTGGGTGCGCACCTCAGTAGCAAGTCCAGCAGCCCACATGGTCCTGGGAAGCGCCTTCGCTTGACTATGCCAGTGCCACTGAAGCTTGGGAATATCTCTGAGTCTATGGCATGCTGAGTTTCTGCCTGTGTTTTCCTGAATGTGTCTTATGATTTAGGTATAATGTGTCTAATCTATTTTGAATTCACTTTTGCGATGACTCAGTACCACTTCTTGGCATGTGGCTAACTGGTTTCCCCATTATCATTTGTTGAAGAGGCATTTCTTCCTCTATCTTATGCTCTAGGCTCCCCATCAAAAAACAATGGCCCAGAGAACAGAGAGATAGTACAAGGTTAATGTGCTTGCTTTGTAATCCAAGCCCATTTCAATCTCTGGCACCTATATGGTCCCCTGAACACTGCCAGGAGTGTTCCTCGAGCACACAGCCAAGTGTGGCCCAACCCCCCACTCACCACCCAATATTAATAACTGTCAAGATACACATGTTTACTTCTAGAATCTCAAATCTATTCCACTGCTCTCAGAGTCTGCTTTTGTTCCAGTATCACACTGTTTTGGTAACTACTTCTGTCCCCACACTTCATAGAGCCCTCTGAGCCCTGCCAGGAATGATCCCTGAGTGAAGAGCCAGGAGCAAGCCTGAGCACCACAGACGTGACCGCAAACATCAATAAAGGTTGACCAGCCACGTAGGCAGCAGGCAGGCCGTCCAGATGAAAGTTAGCCCGGAAACAGCTCTCTTCCTCTCTGCCCCTTTTCTAATCCCCCCACCCAACACATGGCTGCTACTGTCTTGAGGGCTTCTGCTGTGTTTGCATTGGCTCAAAATAATTTTGATGCCAGAGGGGCCTATTTGGGGTTGCCCTTCTGTGGGAGAAATGAAAGACAGACTCCCTCTATCTCTGTCATTTGGCAGGGAGCCAGAGAGGGACCAAGGAAATGTCATGGTCAGCCTGTTCCCAGGGAGAGGATGAGAACATCCCCCGTGTTCTCTGTATCTGACAGTATCTGCATGCGCAGGATCTCTGTGTGCCCAGTGAACTGTGTAATCCAGTGTCAAGTGAACTCAAGCATCTCTTTTCGGGACAGCTTCTGTGTTTTTCTTTTTAAAATTTTATTTTAATTTTATTTTATCATTATACCTTATATAAACGCTTATGGTTACAAGTTTTTTTCATGGCTATTTGTTACAGTCAATATACCATCACCCCTCCCACCACTATTGCACCTTCCCTCTGCCATTATCTCCAATTTTCCCACCCATCCCTTAAGCCTGCCCCAAAGCGGGCCCTCTATGATTTATTTTATATTGTGTGTTAACTGGCTACATGAATGCCTAAAATAATTGGCTACTAGAATGATAAAAAAAATGTTTCCTCAGAAGAAAGTTGGTGAAAATTGTGTCTCATCATAGAGCTATTAAGCCCCTGTATAAGAGATCACTAAGATGGTAGAAATGTTAGGCCTTCTGTGTTGATATTCTATTACTCAAGATTGGATGCCTCGACATTATTTCCCATCCGATCTGGTATGCTCCTGCTGGTTTATCCATGTTGTTGCAGCCACATGCTCCAGAAAGTCCGAAATTTTTAACAATGGGATACAACTAGAGTTGAATTTTTAACTGGGTGGGTTTGTGTGTGTGTGTGTGTGTTTGTATGTGTGTATGTGTGACTGACTGACAAGGTTTCCAGAAGTGCAGGAGTACAGGGAGAGGGGGGGGGTAGCCCATCCCTGAAAGCTTCTGACCTGCCCCCAGTCTCTCTCAAGGTTATCCCCAGATTGTTCTTTCCTCTACGTGGCATACAGTGTCCTTCTAACAATGCCTCTGGTGCAGCTGGCAACATGGGGCTTACTCACTAGACTCCTTCAGCTTGCCCTGGTGGTTCCACTCCCTCCCCCTTGTCTTGCTGCCACTTCTGTAAGTACAAAACATCAAATCCACATCTCTAATAACTGGCCCTGCAAGCGTTTCTTTCAGGATCATTATATTAGAGCTCAAAAAAATGATTTAGGCTTGCACCCTTCACTAACAAGTACGCAGTGGATCCGGGAGCCTAATAAGGGCGTAGTGGACCCAAGATGCCTAATAAGGGTGTCGTGGACCTGGGGAGTCTCTCAGTGCCTATCCCAGGATTGTGTGTGTCTCTGGGAGGTCAGGGACTGGGCAATTCTGCAGAAGCTCCCTGCAGAGTGGACAACAGCTAAACTTAAAGAGCTGTATAAGGGCTCATAAATGCAATCAAAATCAAACCTTCAAAATACATACAGTGCTGAAACGTACCATGCCAACTGTTTTCTAGGTGAGAAAATAATTAGGCAGTATTTCATAATTACAAAATTCAATTGAAAGGGATCAGGCTAGTGTACTGTATTGGGTGGGGAAGAGGGTGCTCACCTCAGTAGTTTTATGACAATTTTTGTTCCTTATTAATCATGCTAATGGTTAACTCTGAGGTATGTTGAATTTCCATGGAAACATATTAAACTTGGTCTGAGCATCAGGATTATTTTTGAAACACTGTCATTTAAATATGTGTGTTCAATATTACACCAGGCACTGGCCATAAAAGCTACAAAAATACTATCCCAATTATTTAGTATTTGGGCGATTAGAAAGTATTGTTGGTGTGGTGGGAGTAGATAAACCTGTTTGTTCTCGGGACTGACTTCTAGCTGTGTTTAGGGTCTCTAGTGGGATGCTCAGGGAACCATGTGGGATGCTGGGGTTGCTCTAGGGCCAGCCACATGCAGGAAAGCCTGCTTCCAAATTTCATACCTGGTGTTAGACTAACCATAAGCTTCATACCCCACTTCCCCTCCCAATTAGCATAGAAAACATCCTGTAAGGCTGTTTGGTGACACGGAATATTCTTATAATTCTAACAACTGTCCTAGCTCTTCCCCAAAGACAAGCTGATGAAGTAATTTCTGTTTCTCATTGTCCTTTGTGATACATGGTACGCTGAGCAAAAAGAACATAGATAAAGGGCCTTGACTCCATTTTCAGGTCCTGGAAAGAGGGGAAACAATAATCCTCCAACAGAGATAAGTAGCCACCTGGTGAGTGACAGAGTTGGATGTTTGCACTGTTGGTTCTGAGAGGGAATGAGGTGATCTAAGTGGGGAACAGAGTCCAGGGCCCAAAAATAAGCTGAAAATGGAGCAAAGGGCCCAGAGTGATAGTAGAAGGGGAAGGGCATTTGCCTGACATGTAGCCAATCCAGATTCCCAGATGGTCCCTCCAGGTGTGATCCCTGAGCACACAGCCAGGAGTACACCTTGAGCACAGCTATGTGTGATACCTCCAAAATTTTTTTCAAGAAAATGGAGGAGAGAGAAACAGAGAGAGAAATAGAGAGCAAAAAAACAGAGAGAAACAGAGAGAGAGAAGCAGAGAGAGAAACAGAGAGAGAAATAGAGAAAACACAGAGGAATTCACGTCTTATCCAGTTCCCTAATGGGTCCTCTCTCCTAGGGTGCTCCTGATGGCCTCGTGCATGCTGTTTAATAAGGTGCTGCTGCTGCTCCTGTCCTTCTCCGTGGTCTCCTGGATAATTCTGATAACTGCCCACAACTCCACAAAGGTAGGAAGACTTTTCTCCAGTGTGAGGGCAAGCAAGCTCCTTCCAGTCACAAACCACCTCTCCTTTGCCAGCTGGTCCTGCTGGCATTTCTCCCCTTCTCCCGCTCACTTCTCAGAGACTCTAGACACTGACTCTCCCCACCCCTCACTGCTCATTCATCTGCATCCCTCTCAGATCAGGAGTCCTCCTGTCCCATGGCCACTGACTGAGTGGCCTTTGTAGTGACTTTCTTCTCAGCCAGTGTGGGTGCGTGTGTGACATAGCCATGGAGGTTCAGTTCTGTATTTTGTCTTTCTGCTTTATCTGGGATTGCTTTTTCCACGCACAAGTTACTCTGTTGTGTTAGTTGTAGGAGGTGCTCCTGGTGAAGCGGGTGGGGGTGGGTAAGACAGTGCGATGAGTGAACCCAGATTGTTGAACAAGTGAGGTGCGGGCTCAATCCACTTCAGTCATATCCCACATAGAGAGAAGGAGAATCATTATTATATTTTATACTACTTATAAGTATTGAAAAGTTATCACTCCTTTTATACAACTGAGGCTTCACATTTTCCAGAGATTCTAAAAAAAATTATTTGGAATTTCATTTATGTGAACTGCTAATTGCAATTGTTATATTTACATACAGGTATATAATTGTAATTCTGTGTAATTTATTATAATTATTTTGCTATAATAGCTACATTATAATTGTATTCCAATATGAATTAATTGATATCAATATAATTATTACTGCAATTAATACTTAGTTCATTGACTTTGTCAAAAATTTCATCAATCTTGTTTTTTTTCTAACATCCCTTTTGGGTTATAATAATGTTTACTTTTTTGTTTTTTTTTAAGTCATGCCTGTCTGTGCTTGGGGCTTACTCCAGGCTCTGTGCTCAGGGATCACTCCTGATTCCCTGTTCTCTAACAGGGATCAGAGGGACTATATACGATAGTAGGTCAGCCTGTGCAGTTAGACACCCTGCCGCTGTACCATCTCTCTGGCCCTATTAATACTTAGTTGTAATTATATTCTATTTCCTTGTTCTTGTCCCCATCTGGTCTCCCCTGCTGTTTTATTCTAGTCCTGAGTACATTAATGCTCGCTGTTGAGCTCTAGTTGAACTATTTTGTGTACATTCTACATATATTCTAATGAATGAAGGGATTAAAGCCAGCAGTCTGTAAACTTTGTTCTCACAAATCCCCTACCATGATATTCCTTTTAAGGCTTTGTCTTGTGGAGGAGCTGAAAGACACTTGGCAATCCCAGGAATGGAACCCAAGGCACCATAATGCACTGAGCCACATAACTGGCCCAGAGTGATAGATAGCACAGAGGGTAGGGTGCATGCCTTGCACGTGACCAACCTAAATTCTATCCCTGGCACCACATATGGTCTCCGAACCTACCAGGAGTGATCCCTAAGCACAGAGCCAGGAGTAAGCCCTGAGCACCACTGGGTGGCCCCCCCAAAAAAAGCAAAATAAGTAGATAAATAAAACAATTTTAAAAGTATACTGCTAAAAACAAGTCCTTTTTTTAAAATGATGTGAATAGGGGCCAGAGAGATAGCACAGTGGGTAAGGCATTTGCCTTGCACGTGGCTGACCAGGGTTCGATCCCTGGCATCCCATATGGTCCCCGAGCACCACCAGGAGTAATTCCTGAGTGCAGAGACGTGAGTAACCCCTGAGCATTGCCAGGTGTCACCCAAAAAAGCAATAGAGAGATAGAGAGAGATAGAGATAGAGATATAGAGATAGAGAGATAAGAGAGATAGAGAGATAGAGAGAGATAGAGAGAGATAAAGAGATAGAGATAGAGAGAGATAAAGAGAGATAGAGATAGAGAGATATATAGAGAGAGATAGAGATAGACAGACAAAATTATGTGAAGAGATAAAGAGAAACTTCCTCAAAGAAGACATATGATTAGCCAGTAAGTATATGAAAAAATCACTTTGCCAACTGTGACCCCCCAAAAAAAATCACTTTGCATCACTTATCGCCAGGGAAATGTAAATCCAAGTGACAGTATCACCTCACACTAGTGAGACCGGCATACATCATAAAAGAACTAAAACAATCAGTTGACATGGACAAGAGTCAAAATATAGACCTCATCCACTACTGGTGGGAATATCTACTGGTGCAAGGTCAGCCTTCCTGGAAAACAATATGGTCATTTCTCAAAAAACTAATAATTGAGCTTTCCTATGACTCAGCAATTCCACACCTTGGCATTGACCCCAGAGCCCTAAACCTTTATTCTGAAAAGACATTTGCACTATTTGTATTGCAGCACAATTCACAATAGCCAAAATCTGAAAACAACCCAAGTATCTAAAACCAGATAACTAGATAAACTGTTGTATGTATACACCATGGAATAGTACTTGACTATTAGAAAATGCAAAATCATGCAACTTGCTGCTCCATGGATGGATCCGGAGAGGATCATGCTATTGGAGTTAATCAGAAGGACAGTAACAGAATGATCTCTCTCGTAGACAAACAAAACATAACAATGGAATAGTAAGTGGCCAAAGGCAACAGAATCTGAGGCTGGTTTACAGAGTTCGTTTACACAGATTTTACACAGAAGGGTCTTGGAAGGGTAGGGTGGGACTTGTGAAGGATGACAAACGGGTAGAGGTTGTAGGGTTAGAATACAGTAAGCACAAAACCTATCACTAATAGTACTGTAAATCGCAAGGTCTAAAATGTTTACAGGGGCTGGAGCGATAGCCCAGTGGGTAGGGCGTTTGCCTTGCACGTGGCCGGTCCATGCTGGCCCAGGTTCGATCCCCGGCATCCCATATGGTCCCTGAGCAACGCCAGGAGTAATTCCTGAGCGCAGAGCCAGGAGTAACCCCTGAGCATCGCCGGGTGTGACCCAAAAAGCAAAAATAAATAAATAAAATGTTTACAATTTTAAATATAAAAACAAAACATATTACTGGTTAAGTCTCCACTGACCAGGACTCCATTCTGAGAAGTTAGAGTTTAAAAAAGACAGATGGTGAAGACATTGGTGGTGGGAAATGTGCACTGGTGACGGGACAGGTGTTGGAACACTGTATGACTGAAACTCAATCAGGAATAACTTTGTAACTGCGTATCTCATCATGATTCAATGAAATAATTGATAAAATAAAAGACGGATACCATGTCTGTCCACAAGGTTGGGAAAACTCTGAATTCTGCCACACCAACCATTAGCCTTTGCTTCACGTATTTTTATGCTGCTTCATTTGTTGCAATAGTCAATACTGAGTATCCTTAACTCTTTAATTATAGAATACCCATCTGGTTTTATTGGCCCCCTTTTTATTTTGGAAGTATCTTCAGTCTGATATTTTGTCTGAATATTTGGGGAGACACAGTGACAGTACAGAAGGTGGGGTGTTTGCCTTGAAAATGGCTGACATAGATCTGATTCCTGGCACTCCATGTGGTCCCCTGAGCCCCATGAAGACTGATGATCCCTGAGCCCAAGAACCAGGAGTAAGCCCTGAGCAAATATGGCCCATAAAATATCACTTGTATCACTTGTCTTCCCGTTGTTATCAATTTGCTCGAGCAGGCGCCAGTAATGTCTCCATTCATTGGGAATGAGGTCCATTATTGTTACTGATTTTGGCATATCAAATACACCATGGGTAGCTTGTCAGGCTCTGCCATGGCTCTGGTTTCACCCAAGGGAGTCCAGTCTTTTTCTATGTCAGACCATCAACCATCCAGGGCACACAGGGCAGATCCCTGGGTATAGAAAAGCTTGTCTCCTGTCTGCCACCTACCGATGCAGCTGGGCACTGCAGCCACACCTGCAACACCTCAAGGGACAGGTGGCAGGAGCCATAAAATAATATATAATAAATTATTGGTCCAGTTTTCCCATCCAAAAAAGGACTCTTCGTATCTTGATCAGTGAGTCCAGGCTCAGTGACATTAAGTAAAAGTTACTAAAATCAAGGAATTCATTTTCATCCTTCTTGTATGGATTCTGGATGTTTCTGATGCTCATCTTTGTCTTGTTAATGCATGCAGTGCTGGTTTAGTGACCATGAGCTTGTTTGGCTGTTGTCTGTCAGTGACATTGCGCCACACCTTCAGATGTGAAAGACCCCTAGCTCCAAGTACCCTCACGTGGGAGCACATGTTGCTCATATGTCCATATCAGCACCATGTCTAGCTTGTAGACTTTCATCGGCAAGATCTCTTGTGAAGGATCTGAGAGAGCTGCTGTGGGGTCCAGCAAGGGCTGATCTGGTAGGAAATATTTGCTTTGCTTCTTATGCTCTTGTAATTCTGTCTCTAGCTTTGGTTCTCACCATTTTAATTGTATCTTGTTCAGGTTTATGTTCTTTGGAACCGTAAGAGTTTTCTGGATCTAGGCTGTATGAGTCCTTCAGAATGGGAATGGTTTCTGTAGAATTTCTCCCATTTAAGCTTCTTCCCCCATTCTCTCCTCTCTCTCCTCTCCAGTTGGAACCCCTATAATTAAAATCAGTTTTTTTCTTGAAGTCGAGACCTATATTCTTTTTGGATGTGGGTTTTGGGCCAGACCCCACAGTGCTCAAGGCTTACTCCTGGCTCTATGCTCTGGGATCCCTCTTGGCAGAACCCAGGGTCCCTATGTGATGCCAGGGATCAAATTCAACTTGACCTCATGTGAGACACACACCTTATCTGCTGTCCTAGCTCTCCGATACCTCTTCCTTTTAAATTTATTTTTTCTTGTTTGGGGTGTAATGGGTTTATACATCTTGTCTCCATGCACACCGATTTGTTTCTCTGCTTCTGCGCTTACTGCCTGTTCCCTCCCCTGTGTTTGTTGGTCTTCCTCCTCTGCCTTCAGTTTGGACCTTGACTAACTCTCCATCTCCTTCAGTGAACAGCTTACCCACAGTCACTCTAAAAATCCTCACCAGGGAGATTAGATCACTCTTGTGTGACTGGGCTCCTTCCCAGGCTTTTGTCATCATCTATTAGTACAGGTAAATCCCTCACGTCTGCTGCAATGGATATGGTCATAGTGAAAGTCCAGTTTTGTGCAAGCCTGGGTTGCCCTGTCTGGTTCCCATTCACTGCTGGATGTCCCCTGTGTAAAGCACACCGGATCTACAGAAACCCCCAAATACAGCCTCTGAGGCTTTACACGTGCTGATACTGTACCGAGACCTCAGCATTAGCCCTCTGGTTTGGACCCAGTTGTCTACTGATGCACAAGTGTGTCCAGATGCTCTGCACCTCAAGGTCGGCCCAGAGTCCCATGCTCGTGCCTGCGCTTTGGCTGCTCCTAACGATCACATACCAGGAGACGTGTACTGCTCAAGTGGCCCAGAGTCCGTGCTTTGTCCCTGTGTTTGGCTGTTCCTAACAGTCACATACTGGGAGGCATCCTCTGCTCAAGTCGGGCCAGGCCTTGTGTCTGACCGGATGTCTGATGGTGCCACCCATCATAGCATGTGAAGGGGGGAGGAGGTGGCCTGTTGCCCAGGCAACCAAAGATACCCCTTCAGTTCTGTGCCCTGCGGGAGTTAGTTCCCCAGCTCTGACATGGCACAGGGACCCACCACTGTCAGTCAGCCCTCACTTCTGCATAGGCGTCTCCTCTGTCCTGTCTGGACAGGACCATGTTGTCCTGTAGGTCTGCCTCAGCAGACAGAGCAAGCCAAGGGCAAGCTGGCATGTGCCTTAGCCACCCATGGTTATAGTTCCAAGTGGCAAACAAGAAGCCTACCCCCTAATCCCAGGACTGTCTCAGTTATTAGGGTATAAGAGTCACAGTTATTATGGTGTAAATTATGCAACTGGGATATTGATAGCATTTACATGGGATTAGGATGCAGTGTTAGGCCATATGACATTTGGATGATTCTGCATCTTTTCTTTTTAGTTTCTGGGCACAACCACTGGTGATCAGGGCTTACTTCTGGCTCTGCACTTATAGAACACTCCTGGCAGTGCTCAGGGAACCATACATGATGCCAGGATCAAAGCCAAGTTGACCACGTGCAAGGCAAGCACCCTACCCACGGTACAATTACTCCAGCACACGGCCCGCACCCAAATTTTTTTAACAATGAGTTTTCAGTGTATAACTCTACCACTTCTTTGTAAAGAGGAAAATTAATTAATAAATAAGTAGAACTGAACAAGTGGCAACTAGAATCCAGGTGACAAACTAGAATCCAGGATTATAACTTAACCCACAAATAACTGGAGAGGAAAAGACGGTGGGGAGGTAGAACTCAGAATTTCGTGATGACTGAATGTAATCTATAGAGGGAAAACACTTAATGCACAGGAATCCAATTAATACTCAAGTGTTTCTGAATACGTCATTTGGCATCACTGTCCTTATCGACAGCTGCTTATACATTTGCTAAAATGTTGAGGTTAAGAGAGAAATGTTTATGTTTCATGAAAAATTGTCATGACTGTAAAAAGAACAAGATGGTGAGTCAGTATCTAAAGGCCACAATAAAGATGACCTGACAGGGTCCGTTTTATAGCCCACCACATTCCTTTTCCTTTCAGTTTTGGTCTACTCTAACCTTCTGTGACTGGAAGCCTTTCGTGAAGTCCTCCTCACTGACCACATGGATGTCACCAGCAGAGCCTGAGCTGAGAGTCCGGAGGATCGTGGCGGAGCTGGACCAGCTCATCCCACCCGACCCTTCACCCATGTGAACTCCACCACTAGCGCCACACACAGCAAAGCCACCATCCTCCACCCCGAGACACATACTGCAGGGGGACCAGCTGGACATCCTGCTCCAGGCCAGGGACCACTCTGGGGCGCAGGGAAGGAATATGGCGGGGATTTCCTGAGGGCCAGGATAGCCTCCCCAGCTCTGAAGGCCGGTGCCTCGGGAAAGGTGACCGATTTCCACAATGGCACCTACCTGGTCAGCTTCACTCTGTTCTGGGAGGGGCCCGTCTCCCTGTCTGTCCTGCTCATCCACCCCAGTGAAGGGGCGGCAGCTCTCTGGAGGGCCAGGAACCAAGGCTACGACAAGGTGATTTTCAAGGGAAAATTTGTTCACGGCCCCTCACATGTCTTAGCTGAATGTGGCCTGACGCTCAACTCAAGTGCTGAGCTGTGTCAGTACCTGAACACTCAAGAACATGAAACTTTCTATTGTGTGAAGCCGCCACATCTTCCCTGCGAGGGCTCTGACGCACATGACCACCAGGAACCGAGACATTTCATACCTTACTGCCGAGGAACAAAGCCTCTTCCACAGGTAAATTTGCTTTCCAGACCGTGCACGCAGGCAGGAGGGCGTTGCATGGTATCAAAGTAATAGGACAGTGGTTTGGGCATTTGCCTTGTGTGTGGCCAGCCTGGATTAAATTGCTGCACCCCATTGATCACCCAAGCACAACAGGTGTGATCCCTGAGCACAGAGCTAGGAGTAAGCACTGCTGAATGTAACCCCAAAACAAGAAAACGAAAAGTATGTGCTGCCCTCAGACTGCAGCTTGGCCCTCTCAGATCCTCTGACACTTAAGTGCCATTACTTCACAGCTCCCTGCTCCTGATTCCCCATACCAAGGTGCCCACACTTGCCAACAGTGGCCAGTATCCTCCCATTCTGCCATATCCTCTCCTGTAGCCCCCCCCACCCCGCTTGACTCCGGGAATGCACTCAGCAGGGTCCACAGCACTGACATCAGAAGAGAGTAAGTGCACAGTGATACCTCTGGGCCCATGCTCCCACCCTCATGTGACGGAGTAAGTGCACAGAGATAGCAATGGGCCCATGCTCACACCCTTGTGTCATACTTGGTAACTGCCCCTTAAGTCTGCTGCCCTTCCATCCACTTCTCCCCATGCCTAGAGCTGGAATAGGACTCCAGATCAGCTCGCTGAGATTCCCTTTGCCTGCTCGCCCCACTCTCTAATCACTCTGCACACTGCAGCCTCATTCATCTTCCCCAAAGCCAACTCCTGATGGCTGGCTCCAGTTGATCTTGAGATCAGACACTCCTTGGTAGGTACTTCTGTGGGGAGACAGGGGTCAAGGGTTCTTCATACACCCAGGCTGTGAGGACGGTGGACAGAGCTCCGCAGACTGAATGCGAGCAGCCCTGTCTAGTCAGTGATGCGTGTGTCCCTGCCATCCTTTCTCCCCTGACTCACAGTGTCCCACTCTAGGTCTCCGCTCTCTCTGCTGAGAAGCCCAGCATCAGACTGAACCAGTGAGTCTTCTTGAGCCACTAGGAGAGCTGTAAGGGGTAATTAAGTGCCACCCCCCCATCTGAGACCACCTACCAGCTTTGACTTCCTTAGACCCTTTGATAATTTCCTTTTGTCTCAAGGGGACTCTATCGATTAACTTTTCTCTTTTTCTTCTACGATCTATTTTAATCCTGAAGTTCAATTTACCAAAGTTTGGCAACTGGTTTCTTGACTAGGTTCTTGGCAACCCACCCTTCCCTGAGCCATTTCCAAAGTCAAGCAGTTTATTTTTTTCCCTTCAACAACACCAGACACACACGCGCACACACGCACGCATACACACACACACACACACACACACACACACACACACACACAGGTCTGGACTGCACCTTAGTAGTTTCTGGAACTTGCTTATAGCACCACCCCAAGGCATTCCTGCTACTCCCCCGCTGGGGTCCTGGTGAGAAAATGCCCATGAATACAGCCCGTGGTGTCGAAAGCACCATGAGCTGGGGAGGTAGCTCGGAGGGTTCAAGTTCATGCTTTGCCCAAAGGAGGCCCAGGTTCAACCTCCAGCTCCACATGTACTCATGAGTACAGTACAAGGAGTTGCTCCTGACCACTGTCCAGTATGAACCCCCCACAAAACCACAAAATAGAGGGGGTCTTAGCAAACATAAAGCCCTTAACTTGATCTCCAGCAGTGCCACAAGGCCCCAGGGGATCCTGACAGATCCAGAGTCTGGGACACACAGCAAGGGGTGACGAAACTGAGAAAGCAAATTGTAGGTACCAGACATGGGAAAGAACACACAGGAGCATCTCTCCAGTTTCACTGAGAAAATGTTGACCTATATCACTGGATAAATTCAAAGCATTCAGCGTGATGTGATGTATACATGCTGCGACATGATTACCACAATAGGTTCCACTAACATCTGTCTTCCTCATATAGATTCAATATTAAGGAATGAAATTGTCTCCCTATGATGAGAGCTCTTCAGAGTGACTCGGAGCTTTCTTGCAGATCATACTGTGGCGTTTGCTGTAGTCATCGTGTTATTTATTCCCTCCCCCTTGTAACTCAAAGTCTGTCCATCTTGACTGCTTCCCTCCCGATCAATTTCCCCCTCCTTGCACCAGCCACCACTCTGGATTGTTTGTTTTTAAATATCACTGTGAGATAGACCATTACAAAGCTGCTCATGATAGGAATTCAGCCATACAGCGTTCCAGAACCCATCCCTCCACAGTGCACATTTCCCAGCACCAGTGTCCCCAGTTCCCCCAACCCCCACTATGGCAGCTCTCCCCTATCCCTCTTCCCTCTCTCCCTTCCCCCACCCCCTCTCCCTCTCGCTCTCCTCCCCCGTTATCATGTATATCCATTTTTCAACACTCAGATCTAGTCTACCATTGCCATTTCCAACTATTATTGTCAAACTGGTCCCTTCTCTCTCTTACCTACTCTCTGTCCCACACACACCCGTGGTAGATTCGAACCAGTGACAAGTCCTCCTGGCCCTCTTTTTACTGGCCACATTGAATTTTTTAAGAGTACATATGAAAAAGGCCATCACAGTACTTTTTATAATGCTTTCCGAGTCCAGTCTTGCAGCAGACGAGGATTTCCTCATTGTTAGGATGAATCCACTTCACTGTGTGCAGCACCATCTCAGTCCATTCGTCAGAGGATGCTTAGCCTGTCAGCTGTGCTGTGCTTCTAAGATTTTAATCCATTTTTATTTAAAGTCATTATTGGTAAGTTAAAGACTTCTAATTGCCATTTTGTTGTTTCTAATCCTCCTTTTTGCATTTTGATGTCTTTGGTATTATGCTTTGTTATGTTTACTATCCTTCAGTGTGCTCTTGTAATTAGTGTATCATTTTCCCTTGTGGTTACCATGAGGCACACATAAAACCAGAAACTCACAACAGCCTGTTTCAAATTGATAATGTCAGGGACCAGGAAGCAGCACCAGGGTTAGGTTCAATGTCCAGAGCCCGATGCCCAGCCTGATGGCTGGAGGCCACAGAGTGATCCCTAAATAATGCTGATCATTCTAACAGAATAAACTTGCACTTTTACCCTAATCCCTCACCTTTTATTACTTTTTCTGGAATGTGTGTTTCTATTGTGTAACTAAAAAAATTCTGTAGTTGAGGTTTTTTTTTAATATTTTCTTAATCTTTATGATTAAACAGTTACTGTTTCCTTTTACTTTTCCTTTTTTTTTTTTTTTTGGGTCACACCTAGCGATGCTCAGGGGTTACTCCTGGCTCTGAACTCAGGAATTACTCCTGGTGGTGCTCAGGGGACCCTATGAGATGCCAGGAATTGAACCCAGGTCGGCCACGTGCAAGGCAAACACCCTCCCCGCTGTGCTATCACTCTGGCCCCAACAGTTACTGCTTTCAATGCCATTTCCCAAGATTATTGTTGATGAATCTGTGGATCCCTTGTTCATAGTTATCTTTTCTCTTGCTGTTCACGTTTTTGTCTTGGCACTGGGCAAGTATCGGGTAGATGAGTGTGGCCTGATGAAGGGTTCATTTATCCAGGGACCTTTGGGCTTCACAAGTTTCTCTTTCCCTTGCATCTGTAACCCCCAGAGTGTGTTGGTTCCGCCATTAGCACCCCAATTTCCCTGAGCTTTCTTTGTTCTTTGACATTCTTATTTTCCCTTTTTGCTCATATGATAGTTTCAAATGTCCTATGTTTATTGGACACTGATTATTATTGGTTTTATTGTTTATTTAGTTGGTTGATTTTGGAGCCACCCCAGCAATGCTCAGGTGTTACTCCTGGCTCTGTTTTCAGGAATCACTCCTGGTAGTGCTCAGGGGGACCCTATGAAATGCCAGGGATTGAACCCTGGTCATCCATGTGCAAGGCAAATGCCTTCCCTGCTGTGCTATCTCTCCAGCCTCAAGCACTGATTCTTCTGCATGAGCAGATGAACAGTTCTTCTTTTAAAACCCTCCTGAAATCCTGGATGCAGTTCACAGAGTCAAAGCCAGTTCCATTTCTCTAGACTCCATTACCGGAATCTTATTTCCCTGGTGCTGTCCTATTTACCTGATATTTCTGTGATCCTTGACTCCATAACCCCATACCAGTATATCTGTGTCACGGACTTCGTTTTCAGACAATATAGGTTTGCTTGGGCAGAAACAACTCAGCCTAAGTTCCTGCCACTGTGTTCTATCTTGAGTGAGACAACTGTCTACACCCTGGAAGCAGGGGATGGGGGATACGGCAGGGCAGAGGGGGTGGTTTTGCTGGCTTAGGTCAGGAGGTAGGATGGGCTCTATGGATGCTTGGACTCCCCAGCTGGTTTACCAGATGTCTGGTACTGGGCACTATGCTGGACAAAAGATGAGGCCAAGAATGAGCTGTTCTGGCTGAACAGGGCCAGAGGTCTGGAACTAGATCCTGTAAAGCTCAATACTGAGGGTCTGATTCAGACCTGAGTCTGCACCCACTTCCCTGACTCGTGAGAACCCTAGGTTTGCCCTGCAGATGGAAAAGACACAGCCTGTGCTCTCGGTCCACCCAGAGCAGCTTATGGTGCCCCCTGGTTAGGCTCTGGACCGGTGACTGTATTCGGCTGTGAGTGTACTACAGAAGAGAACTCTCTCCTGGGCAGAGCAGGAGAAGCAGTTTGCAGAAACAGTGTGATCTCCACTGGAACGAGTCACACTGCAGCTCCCCCTCGGCAAGCAAGGCACTTGGTTCTGTTTGGTCTTCTCTGGGCTTGGGCACTGCTGGACCCTCAAAGCATCTGGGCAGGGGAGGGTGGGCATGCCAGACCTGCAAGAGTGGACAAGTCCGTTCGGGAGTGTGGGAGGCCTCCAGGCCTGGCGCTGGCTGTGCTCTGGGAACCGTCACTTATCCTGCCTTTGGGTAAGTTTTGGCCTTTTTGGGTCACACCTGGTGCTTCTCAGGGGTTACTCCTGGCCCCTGCACTCAGGGAAGAGTCTGAGTTTATCCTGGCGGTGCTCAGGGAACCAGATGGGATACCAGGGATTGAGCCGGGGTCTGCTGCATTGAAGGCAAACACCAGCCATGCTGTACTATCATTCCAGCCCTATCCTGCTTCTTACTGAAGCATCCCTTGGTCGTATGGAACCAAAAAGACACTCTCCAGCAGTTGGGGTTAGTTCTCAGCCTCCTTACATGGCCATGCAAAGCTCAAGAACCATTAAAAATATTCTTCACCTGGCAAATAAGCACCTGCCATGTTTCCAGCTCTGAGCGTGTCCTGACTCAGTTGTACCAAGGCTGGCTGGGAGTCCTGATGGGGCACGGCACAGCTGAACACATTCTATCATGATCCCGTCAGCATTCTGTCCCATCCCTTCCCTGTCACAGTCACATTCCCGGGCACAAGGCCTGGCATATGTCACAACTATCCCCATGACATTGCCGGATGCCAAGCCTGGCAATGTCACAACCATCCCTATAGTGCAGGATCCGAGACACCGCTTGTCCCACTGTGCCTGGCTCCCCCCCCCACCCCACCAGGGCCCCATCCTGTGGAGCGCGCAGACCTGGCAAGGGTGCCGGGGCTGTATCTTCCCCTTGCTCCCACAATCTGTCTGCAGCCTCACCTCTGTGCTCAAGGCTTCTCGCGGTGACGCCTTGTTCTTAAATAGACATTGCCCTCTCACACATAAGTCAGGAATCTGCTATAGAATCTCATCGCATTCCCCAGGCTTTGGTTCCTGAGCCTATATGGTCTGATTCCCCTCAGCAACAACTAATAGCCCTCGGATGTCTGTTCTGTTCCTTTCACTCTAGTGATTCCAATCACTGAATCTCCTCCGAACCCCTAACTGTCCCTGTGCCCCAATCCAGAGCAGGAATGTTCATCCCCTCCTAGGACTGAAGCTGAACAAACTCAGAGAATCAAGTCCTACTTAGATCCTCGGGACCCGGTGCCCCGCTCACCCCCATGTCCCTTTCATGTCACCAACTTACCCCTGAGATCAGTTTGAGACTCAGAGCCATCCAACGGAAGGCAAAGGCTTTGACGCATCATCATTTCTGGGAGGAAAACGTATCATCTCTATTTTCTCATGCATCAGATTGAACATGACTTTATGTCAAACACTCTCACAGATATTAGGGTAACAGCAACGGCTGGAGCGCTAACATCTTCCTTCTGTAAGTACCTTTCTAGGGATATTGCAGGAAAACATGGCAGGAGTCAGAGTTACAGGAAAGCCAGAGGCCTGGGGTAAGAAGTCTGAATGTCCAGTTCTGAATTCTGAATTCCTTAAAGAACAGAGCAGATTTTCAAAAGCACTGCAGGAGCTGGAGTGATAGAGTGGGTAGGGAACTTGCCTTACTTGTGGCCAACACAGGTTCAATCCTCAGCATCCCATATGGTACCCCTGCCAAGAGTAATTCCTGAGTGCAGAGCCAGGAGTAACCCCTGAGCATTACAGATGTGACTTCAAACCCAAAAAATCAAAAATAAATAGTACTGCAATTTAATTAGGGTTCCTGACAATTGTGTTTAGTTTATGGAGATAGAACAGTAATGGTATGCCCAATTAGCAGCTCCCAGTAATCCAAGAAAAGGCATTTGAGCTGGAGTGCGATAAAGCAGTTTGAAACACAATTTGTAAATTAAATACTCTGAAGCTTCGATTTCAGGACACAGTAAAGGCAGCTAGAAGAAGAATAGAACTTTGTTGGATTTTGAGGAATCCCAGGAAGGGAAACAACTTTTAAAAGTCCTCATCCATATACAGAGCGAGGTATAAATAAAGGTGGCAATATCCATTTTCAATCACAGGGAAAAAAAAAGAAAAAATTTACATCCTTTCCTCTGAAGCAGATGTCTTGTATTCTGTGCATGTCTGGATAAACATTAGACCAATTCATTGTCCTGTTTTTGAAGGTCCAAAGTGGGCGGAAATGCTGAAGCAACTTAAACCCATTGATGTCTCCAGATGTGACAGTAAGTCTGCTCTGCCCTGTGATCGGCAGTGCTGGCCACGGGCTTCTAGCCACGGAGAACAAACCCACGTGGGCATGATGTTCTGGGACCACCATTTCTACCAGGTCTCTTGGTAGCAATTCCAGTGATTATCAAAGATTTCCTTCTTCATTTTTTGGGTCACACCTGGCAATGCTCAGAGGCTATTCCTGGCTCTGCACTCAGGAATCACTTCTGGCAGTACTCAGGGGACCATATGGGATGCTGGGGACCGAACCCGAGCCGGCCGTATGCGCACTCAGGGGACCATATGGGATGCTGGGGACCGAACCCGAGCCGGCCGTATGCAAGGCAAATCCCTACCACTGTACTATCACTCCACCCCAAGAAGAGAATTTCAAACTCTGTTGATAAGGGATTTCATCTAAATTTATTCGAAAGGAAGAACGTATGAGTGTCCTTTTTCCTTTTGGTGCTCAAGGATCATTGCTGATGGTGCTAGGGGGGACCAAATGTGATGCCAGGCTTCAAGTCTGGGCCAGCTGCATGCAAGGGAAGTGCCCTCCCCTGTGCTCTCTCTCCTGCCTGCATCTACATCTGCAAGGGCATCTTCTAGGGTTGGTTATTCCAGAGATCCAGTACAGAGCCCTGAGGCTCACTCACCAGGTCTGAGTTACCCAAATTCCTGGCCATGACTTCCTGATCCTTACTTGATGCGGCTAAGCAATCTTGTATGAAGCTTTTATTTATTCAAGTGATCTTTGGTGGAGCACATACAACTCTGATACTTGGGAAAGAATTATGATGTAGGAACTTAACTTGGAAATTACACTCCATAAAGCCTCTGGGTTTGCCGGCAACAGTCACGGAGGTGGCTCTAATCGCTCCTCTTGTTGGCTGAAGGTTACAGAGGTTCTAAGAGACACTAGAGGCAGAGAGACGACACCTCAGCCAGCTCATGACCTGGCGTCCATCTGCCAGCCGGCCAGGCAGAGTGGACACTCCTGCCTTGCTCACAGAGGAACACCTGGTTAAAAAGGACAGAGCTGGGAGAACACCACAGCACCGCCTGTCCCCAGACCACACAGGGGAGGAGGGGGAGGAGCACATGCTCGCACCAGGGAGGACCAGGGAAGAGGAGCTGAGGGTCTCCACACAGCTCAGAACCCCAACAAGGCACCCAACCCCAGTTCGATCCCTAGCACCGCATGCGGTGTGACCCACATGCCAAAAATAAAAGACCCTCCAGAAAGAAATAAAGAACCTGCCATGGAGGCGGGCTGGGGGAGGGGAGGGAACCGGGTAGTTGGTGGTGGGAGATGGGCACTGGTGGAGGGGTGGGTGCTGGAACACTGTATGACCAAAGCCCAGGTATGAACTTTTAATTGTGTATCTTTGTAATTGTATATCTCACAGTGGTATAATAAAATACTTTAAAAAAAAAAGACCTCCAGGAGGGGTGCGAGAAGTGTGGCACTAATACACAGGCTGCTGAGGATCAGACGTGGGACTATGGAGAAGTGAGGACAGTGAGGTCACACCCACAAACCGGACCACCCTTTCCAAGCTCATTGCTGCAACCCTGGCACTTAGTGGCCAGGAGGAAACGAAAGTGAAGACATAGCGCCACCTACTGGGAATGTCAAAGAAGTGCAACTCAGTGCTGATATGGTGATCTGCTAACCCTATATTTAAAACACTGTACGGTCTGAAAATCAACTAGGAATAAATCACAGCTCCTTAATAATAAAAGAGAACTTTAAAAGATAGACTACTAGCCAATTGGACAAAAAGACCATGGCGCCTAGCACTTCAGGTTGAAGATAATAGGGCTTCCCCAAAGGAGGGAACAGTTCAACAACCAGACTGAAACACAGGGGTGAACCTGGCCTGAGGGATGGGGTTCATAATGGCTCTCGTGAGCACTCAGAGATACGAGGAGGCTCTGACAAAGAAATTCAGTAAGGCAGGAGTAAATGAATAATCAGAAACAAGAAATGGAAGCTAGAAACAACCAGATTCAGGATGAAAAAAAGACCCAACAAGAGTGCTGAAATGCTGAGTGAGTCCAGAGACCCTGGGCCAGTCACGGTTCCTGTAGAAGAGAAAAAAGATGATGAGAAAGGAATACTGTGAGAGCCATCAGAGTAGAAAAGCACCCCGAAATAAACAGCAGGCAGCCCAGAAGGGAGAGAAGGTGAGAGGAGCAGGCGATTACTCAATGAAATAATAGCTAGGAGCAGTCCAAAGCTGGGACGCAGCTGGCCAAGCGAGTCTGGTAAAGGCAGAGAAAGACCTGCCGATCAGGGACAAAGCACCTACTAGGAGATGTTTAGGGACAAGAAGCAGGGAAACACAAAAAAGGTGCTTCCATCAAAGGGTCACCTAGATTCTCAGCAGAACATTCACAGGCTCGGAGAAAGTGGTTGGAAATTCAAAACACTCAGACAAAATCTCGCGACAGCCCCCTGGCATGGAGAAGCCTCGAGCCCCTCTGGGTGTGGTCCAGAAAGACAGACACACACACACACACACACACAGATACACACACAGACACTCACACACAGACACACAGACACACAGACACACAGACACACAGACACACACACACACACACACAGACACTCACACACAGACACTCACACACAGACACTCCCACACAGACACACACACACAGACACACACACAGACACACACACCACAGACACTCATACACAGACACTCACACACAGACACTCCACACACAGACACACACACACAGACACACACACACAGACACACACACACAGACACACACACAGACACACACAGACACACACACAGACACACACACAGACACACACACAGACACACACACACACACACACACACAGACACACACACAGACACACACACAGACACACACACAGACACACACACACACACAGACACACACACAGACAGACACAGACACACACACAGACACACACACAGACACACACAGACAGACACACACACAGACAGACACACAGACAGACACAGACACACACACAGAGACTCACACAGAGACACACACAGAGACTCACACAAAGACTCACACAGAGACTCACACAGAGACTCACACAGAGACTCACACAGACACACACACAGTCACACACACAGACCCCTCTACAGCTAAGAATTCTCTATCTTGTAAATCTCTCTGACTTCAGAGAAGTAAAGTCTTTCACAGACCAACAAAAGCTAAAAGGAATCACTACAATACCTTCCATTAAGTAACTGTAGTAAGGAAATTATCTATTGAAAAGTGGATCACACACACACACACACACACACACACAGAACAAGGTGTTAAATGGCTCCAGAAAAACCTCATATTAAAAATTAGTGCTTCTTGATTAGTAATTCGGGCCATTTATAATGGTTCGTTGTTCAGTGCCTTTGGCTAAAAATTTTTTAAAGACAGCTTAAATTTTAAAACATGACATGCTACCTCAAGAGACTCACTTAGGCATCGAAACAGAAGACTTGAAGTGGAGAGGTGAAAATGGCACTCTAAGCCAAAGGGAATATTTCAAGCAGGAACCACATAGCTTAGGTTAAAAGAACCATGATAAGGAAATGCATGCAGTAAGGAGACATGTCTCTGTGTGCCATGCAGCAGCGCCAAGCATATAAACAAACGTGAGCAGATGTAAAAAGGGGCGTAGGCAGGTCTGAACACCCTACTTTCCCCACAAGAACCCCAAAGGAAACAGTGGCCTCAAATGACCGGGAGTCGGGCTTACTAGATCCAGAGTCTTCTTCCTCCAGACAGAATATAGCTTCTTCAGCGCATGCGGCCATTAGCCTTGAAAAACTCAGGATAGTTGAAGTCTTATCAAGCACCTTTACAGATCACAACAGAATGAAACTAGAAATCGACCAAAAGAAGAGAAGAGGGGAAGCCACACAAGGGGGAGCGGAAACAGCGCTACTGAACTGTTGGGATGATGAGGAAATCTAAGAGAACAAAGATGGATATCTGGGGAGAGAAGACAATGGAGGCACGAACCGAGCTATCAGAAGCAACAGCATCCAGCTAAAGCCCCACTAAGATAGTTTATGGCAATTCAGACAGACCTCAGGAAATAAGGAAAAGGGTTAAATCTCACCTTCCATCTAAAAGGGCCTTTTAAAAGACGGGGCTGGAGCGATAGCCCAGTGGGTAGGGCGTTTGCCTTGCACGCGGCTGGCCTCTGCCGGCCTGGGTTCAATCCCGGCATCCCATATGGTCCCCCGAGCACCGCCAGGAGTAATTCCTGAATGCAGAGCCAGAAGTAACCCCTGAGCATTGCCGGGTGTGACCCAAAAAGCAAAATAAATAAATAAATAAATAAATAAATAAATAAATGAATGAATAAATGAATAAATAAATAAATAAAAGTAATGATAATGAAGATGGAAGTTGGAAGAATAGGAAGAAGTAATAAAATTTAGGGCAGAGGCTGTGAGGTAGTTCAAAGGACTTGAGCATATGTTGAAGCCCCAGGTTTGAACCCCAAAACCACAGTCCCTCAAGAACCGCAGGCTATCCCCTCAAAAATAACAATCAGTAGAAATGAATTAGTGATCAAAAAAAAAAAAAAACTATGAATCAAATTTTAAAAAAGCTATGGCCAAATCTTGCATAAACATAGATGATTCGGAGAGCTTTAGGAACATCGATATTCCAACAAATTGGATAATGCAGAAGCGGATCAATTCCTAGAAACTTACTTTAAGATTGAATATAGGCCGGGAAAAGCTCTCGGAGGCCTAGAGCATGTAAGCATGTGCTTTGCAGAATACACAGACTCAATCCCTGGCAGCCGGGCCAGAGAGTTTTCAACAGGCTAAACACATAAATCCCTGTCACAGATGGTGCCAGGGCCGGGAAGCAGACACTGTCAGGAGTAGCCCCAACACTCTATTCTGCCCTGCAACACCGCCCTCAAAAAACACACAGGATTCCTGGCATGAGGCAGAGCTCCTGAGCACCTCCCCGTGTGCCAAAACAATAAATGACAGGATTTGAAGGAGAAAATCTGCACAGACTGATGACAAGTGAGGAAATGAAAAGAATAATCAAAGCGTCCCATGAAGCAAAAGACAAGGGTCCGGTGGCTTCTTCTGTAAAGTTTACCAAGTTCACAAACTGCTTACCCCTCTAATATGTTTCCAATAATTTAAAAAAGGAAAAACAGATTACCCTGATTCTGAAATCAGAAAGTATATATATATATATATATATATATATAAGTATATATATATATATATATATATATATATATCCTGAAACAACCAGATGCCACTGGGCTACACAGGCACGTGATAGGGTCAAATGGAAATGTTACTGGTGCCCGCTCGAGGAAATCGATGAACAACGGGATGTCTAGTGATCTAATGATCTAGTGATATATATATAAAGAAAACAGTATATAATATAAAACTATATATATCACTATATATAGTGATATGTAGTTTTATATTAAATAATGTATAATATAAAACTATATATATCACTATAGTTATTATGGTTTTATATATTATTTTCTTTTATTTTTGTGTATACTTATATATATCCATGTTTATCATATATATCTGTCTCTGTTCTCTCTCTCAAATGCTGTAAATGATAAACATGGATATTAAAAGCCATCAATTAGGGTCCAGAGAGAAAGAATACAGCGGGTAAGGCACTGGGCTTGCATTTCAGCTAACCTGGCTTCTATCGCTGACCCCACAGATGCCTCTCACTCCCGGCAACACCAGTAGTGATCACTGAGCACTGCTGAATGTTTTCCAAAACCAAAATGAAACAAAAATCTCCAACAAACTACTTGGAAACCAAATTCAACAGTACGTGAGGAGAATCCCACCTCAGTCAAGGGATTTATTCCCAGGACACGAGGAAGGTTGGATGTGTGCAAAGCAATTAATATCTCTGACGTCAACCAAAGGACAAAGCTATCTAGCTGTAGAACACGCATCTAATAAGCCCTCATGCACATGTCTGACTTTTTAAAGATGCCATCAATTGGGAATAGGAGGAACATCACAGCATCATAGACCTCTATAGGCAAACCTACAGCCAACATTTTACTAAGTGGAGAAAATTAAAAGCTTTTTCCCAGAATCAGGATGAAGACAGAGGTGTCACTCTTAGCAATAGTATTCAACATAGTATTAGAAGTTCTAGTCAGAGAAATTAGGCAAAAAAATAGGTCATTGTATTTGTATTGTAAAGGAAGTAACAATATCATCACTGTTTTCAGGTGACATGATAACACACATAGAAAATTCCAAAGATTCAGTAAAATAAATGTTAAAAATACTGAATGGATACAGTAAAGTAGAAAGTTACAAAATATTTCTAAAAACAATGAATTAGCAGAAAGAAATTAGAAAAACATTTATCCTTGCAAAACAAATAATTAACTGCCAGAGAAAAACTTTAACCAAGGTGATAAAATGTCTGTCCACTGAAAACTGCAGGGCAGTGTTGAAGAAAATAAAAGATACCAAAAAGAGTGGAGGGGATATTCTGTGATCATAAAGTAAAAGCTAATATGATTAAAATAACCGTATTACCTAAAAACTCTGTACATATTCAGTGCAGCTCCTATCAAAATCCCAATGGTGATAAAATTTATAAAACTTATTTAAAACTACAAAAGACCCTGAGATGACAAAATTCTCAATAGTCCTTCAATCAAATCACAGTACCATGCTCCTTGTCATGAAACCAGATTATGAAACAATACTAATGAAAACAACATGTACTGAATGCAAACTGGCACAACTGATCAATGGAACAGAATTGAGAGCCCTGAAACAGTAAAATTATGAAAATGAAGCCAAGAGCATTCAATGGATAAAAGAGAAGCTCATGAAATGTTCAGAAACATGGACAACTAGATAGCAAAGAATACAATTAGACCTCTTTAAAAAAGTTTTAAAATTAAAGTTAATTCCAAATGGATTAAACAATGGTGTGTAAACAGTGAAATCAAGCTATAGAAGCAGATACACATATTCATCTTAGAGATGTCTTTAAGGCTTGCTTCCAACAAGAGAAAAACACATACACAACACTGGAGCTGGGAGTGCAGTAACTTTTGTACATCAATACAATGACCTTTAACACCATTGTAACCATGTAACCTCTCTCCCCTCTCCCTCGCTCTCCCTCCCTCACACACACACATACACAAACATACACACACACACACACACACACACTTTTCTTATTACGGAAAGCAACAAGATATAATCTCACATCTGAGAATGGCTATTATACAAAAGATAAGAAATATTAAGTGGTAGAGAAAGGGAAACTCCTGTACACCATTAGAGAGGCAATAGATTAGTAGTGCGGCCATTTCCATTATGGAAACAATATGGAGATTTTGGTTTTGGGGTTACTTTTGATGGTGGTGGGAGAAGCTGGGGGAGAAGCTGGGGACATACAGAGCAATGCTGGCAGGCTGCTCCCAGCTCTGTTCATGGAGACCAGAAGTGTGAGGAATCAAGCCTGAGTTGGCTGCTTGCAAGGCAAGCATGCCTTAACCCATGATTTCTCTCTCTCTGGCATGCTATGGAAATTACCTTTTATAAAACCTAGAAACATAAAGACATATGATCCAGTTATCCTACTTCCAAAATTTAAAAACCATTTATACTGCCTAAATATGCACTTTTATTTTTACTGTGGCATTATTTACAATAGCCAAGAACTAGAAAGAACTTAAGTGCTCAACAACAGAACAAATAATATATATACCAAAAACATGAACATGAACACGGCCGTGAACATTGATTCATTTGAATGCCTAACAAACCAGACAGGACGATTACACTTGAAGAGATGTGGCCCACTGCCAGCAGTTTCTATCTTCGTTGTCCACGCACCAACATCCACATACAAGAAAGATGAGATTGAGAAATTCTACATGGAACTGGAGGAGTTCTATAAAAATTATCACACCTTCTACAAGATCTGGAGTTCCTACCTCCATCACTATTCCAGAGTCAGGGACGCTGTCACGCTTGCCAAGGCATCGAAAATCAAATGGGCTGGACATGTAATGCGATTTGGAGACAACCGCTGGACTAGAGCCATTACCTACTGGATCCCACAGGACATCAAAAGATCACGTGGCCGCCCACCTACAAGATGGTCATACTTCTTTGTCAAGACCCTGAACGAGCGGTTTGAGGCTCTTCGCTTTCCTGAAGCAAGCAGATGCCATTGGGCTACAATGGCACATGATAGGGTCAAATGGAAATGTTACTGGCACCCGCTCGAGGAAATCAATGAACAACAGGATGTCTAGTGATCTAGTGATATACCAAAAAAAAAAAAAAAAAACCTGACATTGAATCTAGTAATTACCAAAAAAAATGTACAGAAATATACTACTTTTGGAGAGGGGAATAAACTGTTGTTGATATAGATAGTAACAACCTATAAGAAAAAAGAAAATCTAATTTACTAGCACAACAACAAAATCCCTAAGTAAAAGATGAACACTAGAAAACAATATTAATGACAAAAATTAAAGGGAATGATATTCCATGCTCACGACTGAGTATTGTCAAAGTATACATCCTATTCATGATGTAGGATGAACATCCTACATCATGTGATCAACAGGGTCAGTATGATCAACAGGGTCAGTATGATCCCTGTATTTTAATGCTATTTCTCAGAGGAAAAAATAAACAGCAATCCGTGTGAAACCACAAAAGAGCTCAAGTAGCTAGATATTCCCCCAAAGTAATGCTATAGGCATCAACATTGCTGCTATCAAATTATATATAAAAACTAAGCTATTAATCTAAACAGGATAGTACTGGCACTAACATTCACATAAATCAATGGAATGGGTAGTGAGTCCAAAAATAAACGCAAGCATATATGTTCAATTTAAAGCCAAAAAACCAATAATATACAATGGAGAAAAGATAGTCTCTTCAATAAATGGTGCTAGTGAAAACGTAAGTGTCACATGCAGATGAATAAGACTAGATGGTTGGATTACACCATCCCCAAATATTAACGCAGAGCAGTAAGAGGTAATTACATAGCAAGGCAGGCATACATCAGGAAACAAGAATGATTTTGAAACATCTAACCACACATTTAAAGGGACTAGGAAAGGGAAAATTGCCATGGCAAGTCAGCAGAAATGAAATAGAAATTAGAGTGAAAATAAATGAAATGAAATAGAACTAAAAAGACAGTATAAAAGATCCATGAGACCAGTTCTTCAGAAGCATAAGCAAAAGTGGCACTTAGGTGAGCTCACTGAAGGGGGAATAGGGAGAAAGTCCAAATTAATCTATGAGAAATGAAGGGAAGAAGAACAACAGTGCAGAAGCACAAAGAATACTAGAGACTACCATGTATGACTTTATACTACTATACTGGAACACCTAGAAGACATAACAAAAATGATATTGTCAGGGTACGCTGGGTGCCCCGACAAGTCCAGGAGCAGGGTCAGGGATCCCGGGGATCAGTGGCCAGAGGATGGAGAAAGGCGCAAGAATCCAGCAAAGTTGAGAGACTTTACTCACACTTGTTCTGATATACAATCCAGGAACAGGAAAACCCCAGACTTAGGGTTCCCAGCTGGGCTCCAGTTTAGAATCCTAGGTCAAGATGGCGGACACCACGTGTTAAGGCCCGACAGGGAAGAGAAGGGAGAGAAGAGCAGAGGGAGGTGGTGAAAAGGCAAATGGCAAAAGGAAGAAAGAGCGGAAGAAAGCAGGCTACAGTTTTGATATCCCTTCAACACAGACCACCCACATCAATGGGAAGCAGTTGGGGTCAATTCCCCTAAGGTAACTCCCAGGACCTCTCCTAGGTCTTTTAAAAAAAAAAACATTTTATTATACCACTGTGAGATATACAATTACAACATTGTTCATGTTTGGAGGTTTCCGTCACATAGTGTTCCAGCACCCGCCCTCCACCAGTGCCCATTTCCCACCACCAATGTCCCCAATTCCCTCCCCTCCCATAGCCCACCTAAATGACAGGTTCTTTATCTCTTTTCTCTTTCCCTCTCTCTCTTTTCCTTCTCTTACACATTGTGGGTTGCACTACATACACTTAGAGGCCATCATATATATTTTTTGCCTGTATTTAATGCTCAGTTCTAGGTTAGTATTAGCCCTTTTGACATTTATTCACACATGTTCCCTTCTCTGTCTTACCTAACCTCTGACTCCCACAGGTTTGCGGTAATTTCCACTTTTGGTAAGACCTCCTGATCCACATTTCGTCCTAGGTCCTTTTTAAATGTTAATGTTGCCAGCCAAGATCTGCCTTGGAAGCGCCCCCTGCAGGGTAGAGTGGGGGAAGGGCATGTATCTGTACCAACGGATATTCTACAACCAGGTATATATTTCTCCAAAACTTCACAAGATCCTTGTCTTTACTTCATAGTTGTTTTGTATATTAGACTTATTAGAGACTTATTAGAGAGCCATGCTTGCTTGCTTGGAGGCAAACAGCATTTCTCTCTGGGCTAATTACTTAGAGATCCAACCTGGCCAGGTAAATATACTGGTAAGAACTAGCTAGTCCCACGATGATTGTGGCAGCATGAGAGAAAATATTTATACAAGCTAACATAGAATACATGGTAAGATATACTGCCACATTCAAACTGTCCTCCTGCCCTTCATCTACAAAGTGTCCTGCAGGAGGCAACTCCAGGCAAGATGCAGAGGCTCTGGGCAACAGTGTACTGCAACAGATATGACCAAGAAATAGAAACAGGCCAAATGCCCAATGGCAGGTGAGTAGGCAAAGGTGAGGTGCTTATTATGAGGTGAGGGGAGATGGCCCAGAGGCTGCCATGCAGGCTTTGTACACAGGAGCCCCAAGTTCTTAGCCCTGCAAGGTTCCCCCAGCACAACTAGGGGACACCAAAAAGAAAAAGAACTACATATTCACCAAAAAAATGCATAATAAATAAATCTAATGCCTTGTTTTTGGACAACATGTTGGTACTGGAGGGTACCATGTTGAATCAGTAAGCAAAAGGAGAAAGACACTTATCCGATGCCCCACGCCTGTGGGATACAGACCCAAGCAAGGAAACAGACAAAACCAAAGCAATCAAACTGTACATGTAGACCGTGAAACAGAGATCACAAACGGAGAAGAGAAGAGAAGGGACAAGAGAATGACAAGCACCGTAGCAAGCAGTGATGGAGCAGGATTTGCACCGGTGGTGATATATGACATACACTCTAAAAATGTAGATTTTAGGCACACATCCCTAAAGTATACTGACTCCGGTAAGCAATTATCTCCATTTTTTCTATCTTTTTTTCGATCACACCCAATGATGCCCAGGAGTGACTCCTGGCTCTGCATTCAAGGATTACTCCTGGCAGTGCTCAGGGGACCATATGGGATGCCGGGTATAGAACTCAGGTTGGCTATGTGCAAGGCAAACAACCTATTCACTGTACTGTTGCTCCAGCCCCAATTTTAGAAGGCTTCATTTTATACCAGGACTTATGCACTCCCTGGTCGTGAAATGCATTATAAGCAAGTGCTGCCAGAAACACCTTAGATTCATTACATAGTTTTTTTTGGTCCCCAAATGTACAGAGACCTTTTACTGTTCCCAAATTTTTTCACAGCCTCCACATTCAGTAACACAATCCACAGGGGTCCCACTGTATCTATTTCACAGAAAGCTAGGGGAGGCTCTAGTGGAATATTATTCAATCATGGAAAAGAATGATATCTGTGTGTAACATGGTAGGACCCAGAGGCATGATGGTAAGTGAAATAAGACAGAAAAAATCATTATCATATAATCTCAGTTACATGTGCATCTAAACAATTAAAAAATAAAGAGGGGTCAGAGCAATAGTACAGCAGGTAGGCCATTTGCCTTGTATGTGGCCAACTCAAGTTCAATCCCCAGCATTCCATATGGTCCCCTGAGTACTACCAGTAGTAATTCCTGAGTGCAGAGTCAGAAGTTAAACCTGAGCATCACCAGGTGTGACCCAAAAAGCCAAAAAACAAACAAGAACAAGGTGAGAGATACAGAGATCAGAATGGAGATTTGTGAGATGGTAAAGGGTGTGAGAAACGATGACAGAAGGGCAACAGGAAACTAAATCACAGGCATGTAATTCATAGGGTGGACTAATAATACTGTGTTTCATATTTTTAATTTAATTAAAAGAGCCACAATTTCTTTACCGAGTGCTTGAGAGTGGAGTTTTAGCCAATATTAATGTTCTAGCATCTCTTTCACCACCAATATCAACAGTGTCCCCAAGTTCCCGTCATCCCGACACACCCAGCCTGCCACACCATGACAGGCACCTTCTAAAGTTTGGTGGTTGTCTATCAGAATTCCCTGTTTCTGGTGTTGTTGATGGATACGGAGCTATCCCACTCCCCCACATTACCAATGTGCCCAAGGCCCCTGACCCCATTATGTCTCTTCCTCATCTTCTTTCCTCGCTCCAGTATCCTTCCATCTCTTCCTTCTTCTCCCTGTACTCTGCATCTGCATATTTCAAAGCACACAAAAATTGGCCTTACTAGCCCTCATCGCCAGAAGGGATGCCAGAACCCATAAAGTAATGGATACTAACTGGATTGACCTTGAGCACAACCAAAGGCTCACTCAGCTCGTGGAGCACCATGGCCGAGGGGGTGTAGGAGCACTGCATCCTGAGCCGTTGGCGTCCTGGGAGTAGTAGAGCTGGTGTACGTGCAGTTCCCGCTCATCACAGACAGCATCAGTGACAATGGAGTGGGAGGTAGGGATGACGAGACATTTAAAGGAAACAAATAAAAATAAAATAGCATTACTCAGGGCCGGCACCATAGTACAGCGCACAGAGCATTTGCCATGCATTCGGGAACCTGGGTTCTATTCCTGGCATCCCATATGTTCTCCCAAGCCTCTTCACTGAGTGCAGAGCCAGGAGTAACCCCTGAGCATTGCCAGGTGTGACCCAAAAACAAACAAACAAACAAAAAGTATTATACAAACTAGATATTGTAAACTATTTGTAGTTTTTACCTTGGGCACCTATATATTGTTTTAAAATTTTGAAAATCAGGTTTGAGAGAAAGCATAAGAGGTAAGGCACTCACCTTGCATGTTACCAATCCCTGTTTGATCCCTGGGACTACATAAGGTCCCCTGTGCTCCACCAGGATTGATCCCTGAGCACAGAGAGGAGTGAGCCATGAGCACTTCTGGGAGTGGCCTCGATTTAAGGTTTTATTTTTAATATTTTATGAAAAATCATAGAAAAAAAACGTATCTTTTCCTCAAAAATGGAATTCAGATACAAGGACAGAGCTGTCAGGCCCAGACCCTCAAATAGAGACAAAGCAAATCAACGGTGATAGCAAGGGTAGTGACGGTAGGCTACTGAGAAGACTGTGACACAAAATACAGAGCAAGGCTCTTCATGCCTGCGTTGTTCTCCCTCACACACAGATCTTGCTTGTCTCCTCTCTCTTTGCTCTCCTGCTTCCACACTGGAGAAGTACATGCCCTTTCTCTGCCCTCACATCTTTCTGAATAAGTTTTAATAATAAAAACTATTTTGCTTTGCCAAAGGAAAGAAAAAGAGCCTTAAGCAGAGGTTCCCAAACACACTGAACGGGCTGGTGATGAGAATAGCGGGGGCCAGGGAGGATTCGTAATATCCCCCCAGATGTTTAACCCTCCCAAAACAGAGGCTACTACTCTCCAGAAAGAGGGGGCTACCCTGGGGTACTCTCTGCTTCAAGTAGGCAGTTTTCTAGGGTGCCACTAAATGGCTTGTTTCTGGAAAGCAGGTGTTAGGACAAAGAATGTAGAAGCTGAGTGTGAGAGACATCAGCAGAGACTGGCCAAAGGCAGAAGGAACTATTGCCTATCTTAGTGTCACCAAGCACTCACACACTGCCTCTGTCCCCAGAGAACCAGATAAAGAAAGAGAAATGCCACATTGGCATGGAGGTCCCAGTGCCCGGCGGCTACACTTTGGGAGGAAGGTGGGTAACGACCTTCTGTGACCAGATTCAGTTTGATGCTGCTAAGACAACGAATTGTTTGAAAGGAAAACTCCTTTACCTCCTGGGAGACTCCACACTGCGCCAGTGGATCTACTACCTCCCCAATGTCATAAAAAGTAAGTGAATTTTCCCTTCTTCTGGGGATTCAGCTGACTTTGACGTACTTTCACAGAGGTGTCTAGTCCCCTGTGTTGGCTGTTTTTGGAGTTGCACTTCATTGGGTTTTCTAGAGTTGAGCCTTTTAGCTTAAAATATAACTGAATCCTTCTTTCTCAGGAAGTATTGGTTTCTCCTTATATATTCCCATGATGAATTTAGAATTGGGGTGACATTTCACACGGAGCAAGCACTTTTCTGAGCATTCTCCCCTAGAAATGATCTAGTTGGAGAGACAGGGAGATGGCACAAAGGGGCCACGGAGCACATGTTCTGCTTACACAGCCCCAAGCTGGGAGTGACCCCAACCCTACTCCCAGCAGTAACAGGACTCAAACAAAACTTAACCCAGATCCACCCCAAAAGCAAACTAAAAGGCCTAGGTGAGAATTCTCAATGAGGGGTTGTTTTTGTTTTTCTCTTAATAATCACAGTTTTTTGTAAAAATTATTCTTTTTTATCAGCACTAAAATTTTTTGACCTTCATGGAACTGGAAAGTTTAAGAAACATCAGCTTCTGGATGTCGACAGGCACATTCAGATTCAGTGGGTAAAGCACAGTTACCCTTTCGTCACTCAGGAGTTCTACTCTGTGATGGATGGCGCACATTGGTCAGGAAATTGACCGGATTTCCGGTGACCAGAGCACAGTCATCGTCATCAGCATTGGCCAGCACTTCCGACCCTTTCCCATTGACATTTTCATTCGCAGAACCATCAGCATCCGAACGCCATTGAGCGGCTGTTCTTAAGAAGCCCAGCCACTAAGGTGATCGTGAAGACAGAAAATATCCGGGAGATGCACATACACACAGAGTTCTTTGGAGACTTCCATGGCTACATTCAGTATCTCACCATGAAAGACATTTTCAAAGACCTCAACGTGGGTGTCATTGATGCCTGGGACATGACAGTTGCCCTACGGCACCCATGATGTTCACCCACCCAACCAAGTGATTGGCTATCAGATTAACATGTTCCTGAACTACATTTGCTGAAGCATAAATATTCAAAATCCCTGGAGACCTATGTCCACAGATGACCCTCCTTGTACTGTCAGGGAAATTTTATTTATGTTACATATTAAGATAATCAAATTCCAAACAATCTGTCTGTACTGGAAGGGTGCTGAAGAACAAAGGCAGCCAATATAATGTGAAAAGCCAATAGAGTACCCCAAAAGTAGCAACCCCATGCCTTGAGCTTGTCCATGTGGATAAGAACTGTTCTGATACAGGGCTGGAGCAGTAGAACAGAGGAAAGTGAATTAGTCGGGCACACAGCCAGCCCAGGTTCAATCTCTCGCATCCCATATGGTCCCCCAAACACAGCCAGAAGGAATTCCCGAGCACAGACCCAGGAGTAACCCCCTAACCATCACTGTATTACTGTCTGTATTACTGTCTTCCCGTTCATCATCGATTTGCTCGAGCGGGCCCCAGTAACATCTCCATATGTCCTGTCTCATGTTAGTAGAGCCCAAGGGCATCTGCTTGCTCCAGGAACATAAAGAGCCTCAATCCATTCTGGAATGAGGTCTATAATTGTTACTGGTATTTGGCATATCAAATACAACACAGGTAGCTTGCCAGGCTCGGCCATGCAGGTAGCATACTCTTGTAGTCATCTCTAAGTCCAGCATTTATTGATGAACTGTGTGGCCGCTTGCTGCCCCGCTGAGCCGGGCTCTGATAGGCTGGTCTGCTGGGTGGAGTTCTGATGAGAGAGAAGTCGGATGTGGAAAATGGAGGCCCTCATGGAGTGGGGGTCGTCTGGCTTGTTGCAAGGCTCTGCTGGGGTAGCGGGCCAAGGGCTAGAACCCGCCATCCCTCCGGGGCACCTTGTGAGCAGATGGGCACAGGGAGAGCCAGTAGCAGCTCTGCCCCATGTCTGTGAAGGAAAGCCTCTTCAACAAGTGGTGTTGGGAAAACTGGGCAGTGACCCAACACATTAGCAGCCATATTCGCTGTCCGGACGCTGCAGCAGATCAACGTGCCGCCCAGGGGGCAGGGAGGGGATGCTATGTATGTGGCCCAAAAAACAAAAGAACTGCTCTGATCCTTTAAGCAAGTTTGATTTCTCTTACTCATGATTAGATGCCTCCTATGTAGTTGCAAGAAAGAATAAATGTGTGATCCCATGCATGAAAGTCTGAAGGAGTCCTCTCATTTGCCATAAAGGGCAAGATAGTAAAATTAATGTTTTCAACTTTGCAGTTCATTCTCTCTGTCACAAGTGCTCCAACACTGCCACTGGCTGGTGAATACTGGAGGCACTGAGCAGTTGAGTAAGAACAAGCTTGTTCACACATCTATGGACAATGAAATATGTGTTTCATACAGTTTTCACAGGTCAGGAAAGATGGTTCTTGTGATTTGCCTAACTTTCAAAAAAAATGCAAAAAACATGCCAAAAAATCCTTAGATCTAGGACTTCAAGAAAATATATTAGACCATGTATGACTGACTCCTAATTAAAGTTTGCCAACACCCAGTTTCAATCAGTAGAGCTAAATACAAATTCCTTGGAGTAAAGAAAATCACTGTATCACTGTCTTCCTGTTCATCATCGATTTGCTCGAGCGGGCACCAGTAACATCTCCATATGTCCTGTCTCATGCTAGTAGAGCCCAAGGGCATCTGCTTGCTCCAGGAACATAAAGAGCCTCAAACCATTCCATCAGGTCATGGGAATGAGGTCTATAATTGTTACTGGTTTTGGCATATCAAATACGATCGGGTAGCTTGCCAGGCTCTGCTATTCGGGTGGCATAGTAGTATTTTAATGAGCTATAATTTAATTCAATTAATTCTGAACAAGAAGTAGGATAAAATGTCCATAAGTTGAAAAAAAAAAAGTTGTTTTTTTTTTTTTGCTTTTTTAGGTCACACCCAGTGATGCTCAGGAGTTACTCCTGGCTCTGCACTCAGGAACCACTCCTGGCAGTGCTGGGGACCATATGGTATGCTGGGATTGAACCCAGGTCGGCTGCGTGCAAGGCAAATGCCCTACCTGCTGTACTATCACTCCAGCCCCAAGTTGAAAAATGTTTAGCTGTCAGAGAATTAAAGCACATGCCATTTAAAACTTGCACATTTCTTCTTAAATACAGGAAAGAAAATTTGAATATTTATTATTGCCTTCAAAAATGTACTAACATGACTCATCAGAAAAGAACAGAAGTAATTAGTCCTGGTTATTTGATAATTTTTTAAAATAAAAACCTAAGAGGCTAAATTTTAAATAAAAACCTAAATTTAAATAAAAGCCTAAATTTTATTTTTTTAGTCCTTTAATTTTATTTTTTTTTATTTTTTTTTAATTTTTTTTATTATACCACCGTGAAACACACAATTACAAAGGTGTTCATAATTGGTTCTTGGTAATACAGTATTCCAGCACCCATCCCTCCACCAGTGCCCCATTTCCACCACCAATGTACCCCTCCCCTCCCGTCCCCCACCCGCCTTAATAGCAGGTACCCCAGTTTCCCTCTCTTTCTCTCTCTATCTCTCTCTCTGTCTCTGCATCTCTCTCCCTCTTATTTTACACATTATGGCTAGCCCTGCAGATATTTAGAGTTTATCACTTAAGTCTCTTTGTGTATATTCAGTGGTGAGTTTTAATCTGCCATTACCATTTCCCATATTTATTAAAACACTGGTATCTATATCCTATTAATGAATGCAGTCATTCTATATCTGTCCTTTTCCTTCTGACTAATTTCACTCAGCATGATAGACTCCATGTCCATCCATTTGCAGGTAAATTTCATAATTTCATCCTTTCTGACAGCCGCATAGTATTCCATAGTGTAGATGAACCACAGTTTCTTTAGCCAGTCCTCTGTTCTCTGGCATTTAGGTTGTTTCCAGATTCTAGCTATAGTGAATAGCGCAGAGATGAATAAAGAAGTACAGATAGTGTTTCTGCTATGTGTTTTTTCGGTCTCTAGGGTATATTCCCAGGAGTGCTATTGCTGGATCAAATGGGAGCTCAATATCTAGTAAAAGCCTAAATTTTAAATAAAAACCTAAATTTTTAAATAAAAACCTAAGAGGCTAAATTAAAAAAAAAAGTAGAAGGTGACAGCACACACACTCAATGTAGGAAACTTGAGCATGTCCCTAACAGCAGATAGGGACACCAGTGACTTTCAACAGCTTATCCTAGAGACCAGCAAAGTCCATGGGCCAGAAGCTAAAGACCAATGAAGTTAAGAGCCGGAGTGCAATAGCTTTCACTGTAGAGCAGCTGTCTATGTTCCATTATATGCAACCTCAGCACCATGGGACTTTGATTATAGTCACCAAATTCTTGACATTTTTTACCAGAGTAAAACATGATATATTTAGCAATGTGGAGAAACTTGAAAGGACAGCTCAGTGAGCTCACAAAAACTCCAGAGTGGTAGGAAAAAGTGGTTGTGAAACTAATGAGCCAGCACACAGAAACACCCCCAGAAAGACTGATCAGCCTAAATGGTAAATACAGTTCCAGTCAGATCTCAACAGGTTGTATCTGTGTGTGTGACACCAGGTCAAATTTAAGGACATTCCTAGAGCCATAAGCCATCAAGACAGATTTAAAAAAAAAGAGACAGAGACAGAAACAGAGACAGAGACAGGGAAAGAGATATAGAAAGAGAGAGAATGATGGGGCCCGGCGATAGCCCAGCAGGTAGGGCATTTGCCTTTGCGCGCCCGGCCCATGCCGGCCCGGGTTCGATCCCGGCATCCCATATGGTCCCCTGAGCAACGCCAGGAGTAATTCCTGAGTGCAGAGCCAGGAGTAACCCCTGAACATTGCCGGGTGTGACACAAAAAAAAGAAAAAAAAGAAAAAAAATAGAAAGAGAGAATGAGAGAGAGAGAGAGAGAGAGAGAGAGAGAGAGGTCACTGCAGAATGAGGTCAGTGAGGCACTGGTGTTAAAGACACCAAAGTGCTTCCAACAGGATGGAAACCCGAGGGGCAAGGGCAGAGAGGGCGCTTGCCTTACACACAGCAGACCCAGGTTCTATTCAAAGCACCTTGTATGGTTCTCCAAGCACTGCCAGAAGCAAGCCCTGAGCAACACCAGGTGTGGCCTAGAAACAAAACCAGAAAGCAGAACTCCTACAACTGTGAGGAACAGGCACTGCGTTTCAGGGGAGGGAAGGACAAGGCCGTCTAGTGACTGCTTCAGGGGATGACACATTCCCAGATGAAAAGGAACTGCAAGCACGACTGTTATGGACCGGCAGTGCGAAAAGCAAAGCAGGGAACCTCCTTCAAACGTTCACTCACAACCTCCACAGCCATCCTGGGAAAGCCGTCTCTGCTCACCAGCATTTCTGTGCTGGATCCCGCTGCACCTGACAGGACACAGCTGGGCCTCCTGACCCCAGGGGCTGGACAGCCGTGAGCAGTGAAACAAGTCCACGAGTCACATACTTAGCTGCTCTGGGCAGGTCATGTTTCCATAACCTCTGAACATGTGGGGTTGGTGGTGTCAGAGATGGAGCCCAAGGAGAGTGTCACACATGTGGGGGGGTGTGCTCTACCGCTGAGCCACTTGCCCGAGACTAATGTCTGTCACAGACCAGTAAGAAACCACTTTAGAAACAGGCTCAGAGACACAGATTATTTGTGATTTCCACAGAACTGACAAAACTGCTGACGGAAACGTCTTCATTACATCACATTTTTATAAATATGTATTTTTTTAGACAATGTCAAAAGCATTCGGGTAAAAACATAGTAAGTCTCTCAAAGCAGGATTTTTTTAAAATCAAAACATGCCATTTTAAAAAAAATACCAAAACCATGAAAAAACATTTGTAATACATGGAGTAAAGAATTCTCTTTCCTTTGTGTTAAGACTAAATTTAAACCCCATTAGTTGGTTGATAAACTAGACTGTATAAACATTTATGTCACGTAAGCAAAGGCAGTAATAAATGGAGTCAAACATCATTCACCGCTGGTAACTTCAACAGCAAACTAACGGACCTATTAAACAGACCTCTTAGAGCTGAAGAGAAAGGCTCAGAAAGTACAATAGTAGAATACTCGCTTTACACCAACTAACCTGGATTTGATCCCCCAACGCCCCAGATGGTCTCCAAAGCCTCAGGAGTGATCCCTGACTGCAGAACTCAGAGTATGCCCTGAACAGGGCATTGGGGGTGTGGTCCAGAAACAAAACCCAAACAAAACTAAAAAGAAAAGGGCCCATCTTAAATATATATGTGTATAATATACATTAATATACATATATAAAATATAGAGTTTCATATATGAACAGGCAAATGAGAACTAAAACTGGACCTTAACGCAGGAAAATAAATACATATTGAAGCTACATTTCTTTCTCATCTATCAAGATGCCAAAAATGCAAAAAGTGTGAAAACATACGGTTTGGAAGAGGCGGCAGAGAGATGGGCATTCTCACGCACTGCTGGGAATCCACGCTGGCACGGCGCCTGTGGAAGGAAGCAGGGCAAGTCTTAGATAAAAGTTGCCATTGACCTCACACTGAGAGACAGCAGCTAGTAACGAAATCACCATGTACAAGATGATACACTGGTGCACTATGCAATGGCAAGAGCAAGAAGCGAATCAAATGTACTTCAACAGAAAACCCATCAAAAAGGTACTTCTGGGGCTCGAGAAATTATACAGCAGGTAGGGGTTTGCCTTGCACATGGCCAGTCCAGGTTCGATCCCCAGTATCTCATAAGTCCCCCAAGCACTTCCAGTAATAATTCTTGAGTGCAGAGCCAGGAGTAACTCCTGAGTATCTTAGGTGTGACTCAGTCAAAAAAAAAAAAAAGGTACTTCCAAAGGAAAATCCAATGTCACCATTTCAGGATTAAGGTTCATAATCTCATAATCCAGGATGCAGCTCCCCTCTCAGAAAGGAAGAAAAGAAGGAGGAGCTACAGTCTCTCATTGGGCAGCAGATATTGATGTGGTTGGTTAGAGAGGCTGGTGTGGCCAGTGAGGTCGAGTTCTGAGCGAGGAGAACACCACAAAGAAGCCTCCACTAACCACTTCGGTGGGAATAGCTCCGGCGTTATTAGGTGAAACAGGGATATTTAAGTTGGGGGAAAGAATGATGTGAAATCTGTGTCACCCAATCAGGTATCACTTGTCTTCCCATTGTTCATCGATTTGCTTGAGTGGGCACCAGTAACATCTCCACATGTCTTGTCATGTGCTAGTATAGCCCAAGGGCATCTGCTCGCCCCAGGAACATGAAGAGCCTCAAACCATTACTTCAGGTCATGGGAATGAGGTCTATAATTGTTACTGGTTTTTGGCATATCAAATACGACATGGTTAGCTTGGCAAGCTCTGCGGTGTAGGTGGTATAGTCTCAGTAGTAGGCTCTCATCTCGTGCATCTTCTGATGAACTGCATGACCATGCACAACAGGGGGAGATCGGCTTTTTCTCTTGGATAGAGCTGTGGAGTCCAGATGTTGAAAATGGCAGCCCTCATGGCGTGGGGGTTCCTCTGGCTTCTTGCAAGATTCTGCTGGGTTGGCGGGTCAGGGCTAGAACCCGCCTTTCCTCCCAGGCGCCTCATGATCAGCTGAGCACAGGGAGAGTGTAGCAGCTCTGCCCATGTGTCTGGTAGACACAGGTAGAGGGATTAAAACAGAGTGTGTGCTTAATCCTAGGTAGGATGGGAAAGGGAATTCAAATAGGGTGTGTGCTTAATGTGTTTAGCTACACCCAGAACAGAAAAGCGGGTGGGTGGTAGTCTAGCCGGAGTGATAAACAGAGGACAATGTCCGTGTACATACTGATATATGCCACAGTCAAACAACCAGACCAAAATTAAGAAAATGCATCCCACAGACGTCAGAAGAGTCAGTAGAGAAGGGACGCGGATGCAAACAATGTCTCAAGATTACTTGTTAGATTTTGGAAACCATGTGCGTGATTTACATAGAAAAAAGTAATTTTGAAAAATAACAGACAGACAAGCAATCAAGCTGGTGACATCAAACACTGTCTCTCTGTTTGGCAAACTTAAACACAGTTTTAGGGGCTGGAGTGATAGCTCAGTGGGATGAGCATGTGATATGTACACAAGATGCTCAGGTTCTTGGCATCACTGAGATTAGTCCCAGAATACTTCTGTGTGTTAACCACCCCCAAAAAAACAAATCACAGTAGGGGCCGGAGCGATAATACAGCGGGTAGGGCATTTACTTTGCATGCAGCCAACCAGGGTTCGTTCCCAAGCATCCCATATGGTCCCCTGAGTACCGCCATGAGCAATTCCTGAGCAAAGAGCTAGGAGTAACCCCTGAGCGTTACTGGGTATGACCCAAAAAAGCAAAAAAAAAAAATCACAGTATTTTGAATGCATATATGAAGTAGAATATAACTTAAGAATAAATGAAGCTGAAAACACCCCCAAGTGTCACAGAATAATCATCTATATGTTAAAGGTAGTATTCGTATGCATGATTGGTGTAGGGGTACAATTTCACATTTCTTTAAACATACATGTGACCACCCACACATAACACCAAAGGTAGTACCAATAACCCTCCACCATCCTCTGGGAATCTCAGCTCTATCACCTGAGTTCAAGGGTCTAGTTTCTATCTTTCCTTTGCTTTGCTTCTTTAAATTCCAAATAGGAGATGATCTGGTATTTTTCTATTACCTTCTGACATATTTCATTTGGCATGATTAATGTTGAGAAAGGCAAGACTCAACCCCTACTAGCACATAAACATGAACTTCAGAAGATCTGTTGATGGTGACTGACTACGACCATGAGGACATGGAGGACATGGAGACAACCCAAAAGTTCAACAACAGATGAATGGATCATGGAACATGGGCACAATGGAATACCATACAACAACAAGGACAATCATGCAGTACGCAGGCACCTGGACGGGACAGGAGGGCATCATGCTGGGTGAAATAAGTCAGTGGCAGGAGGACAAATACGAGACAGCCACACTTATCTGTGGCAGATAGAGAAATCGTGGGTGTGGACAATATCAATCTGTAATAAAACTTAGATCCTTTGGACTACAGATCTGAGAGTGCCAGGTTTGGGGGAGGGTGTAGGAGAAAGGGAAATAATGGGTTATTGGGAGTATCACAGAAACATAGGCGGGGGTCTGGAGAAGATACTTAGTAGAGGTAGCAGTACACACTTAACCCGTAACTGTCAACAAATAATTGAGGGGTGAGAGGGACTGAATGTCAGGCTGACGGTGACACAAACAGGGAGGGTTCCCAGAGAGGGTGATGATGGCGTGCAGTGACTTGTTCATGAATTGACTTACTCATCAATTTCAACACTATTGTAAGATAGTGTGCCTTTTTTAATTTGGGGATCACACCCAGCAATACCCAGCATATTCCTGGCTTAGAGGTCACTCCTGGCAGGACTTGGGGAAACCTTTGGGGTGCCAGGGATCAAACTCAGGTCAGCCTATAAGATGTACTATCTTTTCAGTCTCCATAAATAGTTTCTCAAATCAAGATTTCCTCTTTTAGTGATTAGTAGTGCATTTTACTAATAAAATATCTTTATCAGAACCTGCCATTTAGGCGGGATGTGGAGGGGGGAGGGAATTGGGGACATGGGTGGTGGCTGAGGGGCACTGGTGGAGGCGGGGTGCTGGAACACTGTGTGACCGAAACCCCCAAGCGTGAGCAACTTTGTAATTGTATATCTCACGGTGGTATAATAAAATGTTTAAAAAAAAAAAATATTAAAATATCTGTTATTAAAATATTAAATAATATTTAAATATTAAATATTATTAAATAAATATAAAGTATTAAATAATAAAAAAAAAAAAATATCTTTATCAATTCATCTGTCAATGGCACGTTTGTATGACTTGACTACTGAACTAGCACTGCAGTTAACATAGATGTGCATATGTCTTTTCTGTGTTTTCGTGTTCTTTTGATAGAAACCAAAGAGTAGAATTGCTGAGTCACGTGGTGCATACATTTTTAGTAGTCTGGGGACGCTCTAACCTCTTTTCCATAGAGAGGGAACCAATTACATTCCCACCAACAGTATCTGAAGGGATTTTGGTTCTTCTTGCAGCGCTGCATTGCAATAAATAAATGATTCAAGAAAAGAGAAGAGGAAAATGGGAAAGAAAAAGAGAAGGGAAGGGGAAGGGAAAGGAGGAAAAAAGTATCTAACACAAAAAGGTCTCGTTGGTCACAGCTATTTCAGCACCATAAAGAAGAACAGCAGCCGGGAGAGGCTTCCTGGAAACCACGGAGCCTCAATGCTATAAGCCTAGTTTGGGTCCCAGCACTGAACAGCTCACCAACCCCTCCCCCATTCTGCCACTGTGCACCATCACTCATCGTGCGTTTATGCTCCCGCTGAGGGGCAGAATGGCCTTGGGGTCCCAGCACCACAGGAGAGACAACCCCCTCCCGCCCGCCGGGAAAGAAATGACTGCAGGAGGTTGAAATACACTAAAGATGTTACATGCATGAGCGCATCATAACAGAAGGGGCCTGCAAAAGAGGAAAAAAAGACTGTCTGGGGCTTTGGGAGCAACTAGGGCATTAACGCCATCGCCTGGAAATTGGCTATAAAAGGGAAGCGTGTGAACATTTTCCCAAGAATGATAGCTTACAAAGGTGGGGAAGAATTGAATTAGAAAGTTATGGTTTCAAAAATGTCTAACTTGGAAGGAGGGTATCATGTTTGGTGAAGTTAGGGAGGACAAACACCTCCTCCTGGAGATGCCCCCATCTAAGGTATATGGAGAACGAGACAAGGGTATGGAAGGGATCACATTCCGGCAAGCCCTAGCCCTGGATTTCAGAATGGACTATACCAGGGAAGTAACTGAGGGCATGGGGTAGGAGCACACTGGGTAGGAGCACACTGGTCAAGTGTGCTTAAGTACTGATGGCGTACAAGTGTCCAAGGAGAGGTAACTGCATCCAGCTGAACCGTGTCATCACTATTATAAATGCAAGACCCAAATTAAAATATTTTTTATTTTAATGAATTTACTTAGGCTGAAAGCCACGGGACAGTGTGAGAGGAGGCTCACACCGGTGGTTGCTTTGAATTTGACACATTCTAGACCACACTGTACATCATGGCGTCTGAATAAGGAAAACTTATTTTTTTTATGCAGACATCTGTTTTCAGGCATTGTGAGTTGTTTCCATATTCTGGCTATTTTGAATAGTGCTTCAATGAACATAGGCATGCAAATTGTGTTTCTGGTATGTGTTTTGGGGACCTTCAGGGTATACAGAAACTCTGGTACATTTACACAATGGAACACTACACAGCTGTTAGGAAAAATGAAGTCATGAAATTTATCTATAAATGGATGGACATGGAATATCATGCTGAGTGAAATGAGTCACAAGGAGATGGGCAGATATAAAATAGACTAATATGTATGTGTATATGGTATATATGGTGTATATATATGTATATGTGTATATTTTTGTGTGTGTATATTTTGAGATGAATACAAGATTATCACCAGCACGGCAGAGCCTGGTAAGCTACCCATGTCATATTTGACATGCCAAATACCAGTAACAATTTATTATAGAGCTCATTCCCATGACTTGATGGAATGGTTTGAGGCTCTTTATGTTCCTGGAGCGGGCAGATGCCCTTGGGCTATCTCGCATGTGATAGGACATATTGAGATGTTACTGGTACCTGCTTGAGTAATCGATAATCTACGGGAAGTCAAGTGATCAAGTGAATATTTAAAAAAATAGGATGAGACTAATATCCAAGGCCAGGAAAAACAGGGCCAGAAGGCCTAGTCAACCGTTGAAAGATTGACACAAATGTCTGGGGGTAGAGGACAGTTAGGACAATTAGGACCAGTAGGACACTAGTTAGAAATGGTCACTCCAGATAACAACTGAGTGGTGAAAGTAGGTAAAGGTATATATATATATATATATATATATATATATATATATATATATATACATATATATAATATATTTTATATATATAAAACCTTTCACTGCCTATATTACAAACTATAATGTCTAGAAGGAAAGAGAGAAAGAGAGAGAGAAGAAAAGTGCCTGCCATAGAGGCAGGCAGAGAAATGTGGGTGGTGGGAAGGAAACTGGGGACATTAGTGGTGGAAAATGTGCCCTGGTGAAGGGACAGTGTTGGAACATTGTATGATTGAAACCCAACCACGAACAAGTTTGCAACTGTGTTTCTCAAAGTGATTCAATTAAAAAAATTAACTGCTAATTGGGTGTGGTCCCAAGGAAAACAAATAAAGCTATAAACTTTTTCTTTTTGAATCATACCCAGTGATGCTCAGGGGTTACTCCTGGCTCTGTACTCAGGAATTACTCCTTACAGTGCTCAGGGAACCACATGAGAAGCCAGGGATCAAATCCTGGTCAGCCACGTGCAAGGCAAAAGGCCTCCTCACCGTTCTGTTGTTCCAACCCTAAACTTCTAATTGAATCAGGACATTCTGTCAATGAATAAAAATCTCAGAAAATTTCCCAATGACAGCAAGCAAGTGGACAACTCTGAATCCACTAACCCAGATCAGCTCTATTCTAACAATAGAACAACTGTCACTACGTGCCCTGGGATATGGGGGGGAAGGCGCATGGGCACCTATGAAAGTGTCCAGCACTACTTTCCCCTCAGATAATCTCACCTGGTATTCCCAGATATTTTGCTCCAGGTACTTGCGTGCTCTGCATCAGCCAGCTCTGCTGGGTTCCCCAAATCCAGCAAGTTAAAACACCACCGCTAGCAGCATTTTTTTTCTTTCCCTATCATCTCATTTTCCTTTTTATCTTTTGACCCATTTCATGGCCATTCTGTCTCTTTGATCCCATATTCCACTTTTTGGTCATTGACAGGAGCATTAACCTACTTATCAAAGCTAAAATAATAAGAGTATTAAAACCAAGTCCATCCCACAGTGAAGGAGCAACCATTACGTGCCCGTGTGCTAGTCTGTCAGAATAGCAAGCAGCTAAGCCAAGTCTATCACCGACTCATAAACAAACCAAGCAGGAAGTATTGCACTGGATACACTGGGGTCAGAGTTATACTTACTTGGCAGGAAAGCTAAGTGGGAAGGTTTGTCGAGATGAGCACACATATGAAGTCAGGCTCATGAAAGAGGAGAATGATGTAGTGGGTAGACACTTCACACACAGAAGGCCTCATACTGAGAGTGGAGAAAATTTAGGGACAAGAAGCAGTTAAGGGAAAACATAGGGAGACAGTGCCAAAATGGCAGAAGAATTTATAGACCATGCCAAGGAATCGGAATTGCACCCAGAAAGCAATGGAAAGTGATTATATAATATGACTATACTAATGGCATTAGATACAGGATATCGTTAGATCTGTGCTATAGAAACAAAAGAACTCAGAACTGCAGCCAAGATGGTAGCAATGGAAATACTATGGAGATTAAAGTCAAACTTTAATTCAACTTCTGCTTTTTCATTTAGTTCAATGGAGGATTTTATTTCTTAGCTCCAGTTTCTCTAGTGTTAAAGTCGGCACACTAAATAAGATCATGGAAGCTTGCCTATTTCACATGCATATATTCAATAATACCCCCTACACACACACACACACACAGAGCAACTACTAAAAGCCTGTCATTGTGCCTAAAATATGGACCCGAGAGGCATAATGGGGGAATCTCAATGTTACCAAAGGTGAAGTTGCAGGGATAAAGAAAGAAAAGATAAATTTAGAGTGTAGTCATGAAGTAGTTGAAGTTTCTGTAGACAAAGCATATGGATGGTCCCTGGGGCTGCACTACGCAAGGCACGAGATCTGGAAGGAATGTGTCCAATTTGAAAGTCATCAGTCTACCTGATGGCTGACAACGAGCCATTAGTGTACTCTCACGATTCCAATCCATCACCTTCTCTCCTAGTCTTAGTAGTGTCCTCTCGACCTCCTGCCACCTGGCAGACTCATACTCACCCTTCAAAGCTCAGTTTGATTTCCACATCTCCTGGGACATTCTGCCCTATATCTCAGACAGCATATTTCCACTGTTTCTCTAAATACTCTAGCAGGGTTATACGCCTGGACAACATGGCCAAGGGCTGGAGACTAACATGGGGAAGTCAGTGTACAGGGCTGGAGTGATCGTTACAGCAGGGAGGGCATTTGCCTTACACTCAGCTGACCCAGGTTTGATCCCCAGCATCCATATGGTCCCGAGCACCGCCAGGAGTAATTCATGAGTACAGAGACAGGAGTAACCCCTGAGCATCGCTGGGTGTGACCCAAAACAAAAAGTCAGTCGCTGGGATCCTACCTCACGACCAGATTAACAGAACAAAACCAGTTCGAGCCCAGGTAGGTGGCTCCCAGAAGCAGGACTTGCTGGGAATTCGTCAGATGGAGTAGGGGGGCCAGCCATTCCCCCCCTCCATTTTGTCGAGCCTGGTGGCCCCTCTCAGGGAGCTGCCCTGGGCGACCAGCCATAGCATGCGGGCCTGGACGCGCCTGGGGAAGCTGGAACTCCGCTTTCCCCGGCTAAGCTGGCCATGGGGCTCCAGGGAGGACAGATGGGTTTTGGGAGTGGGCCCATCGCCTCTGGGGGTCCCGGAAGCAGCCGGATGGGACTCGCTCACCACACTAGCCACCACCTTTGCTGTCCGGACGCTGGGATCCTACCTCATGACCAGATTAACAGAACAAAACCAGTTCAAGCCCATTAAAATAGTGGAAACAGTGATGTCCTTTGGTGCACTGCATTCCACGATGTGCAGGAAAGTTTGGCGGGAGGGAGAGATGAAGAGGAGAGAGAAGACATACAGAACCCGCCAAGTAGTTGAGGTGTGGGAAGGGGGAGGGAGGTTGGGACATTGGTGATGGGAGATGGGTTTGGGTGGAGGGATGGGTGTTGGAACGCTGTGGAACCAGAACTCTGCATGAGTATCTTGCAATTGTATGTCTAAAATGGTGTAATAATAAAATCTCTTTTAATTTGGGAAAAAAATAAAAATAAAAAATTAAAATTAAAAAAGTCAGCACTTGGTGCAGAATGGGGAGCCACCATGAGGGCAACACCAAGGACCTGAGGCCCACCTTCAGTCTAAGACGGGAGCAGGAGGGAGGGTCCGGGACAGAACTACCATTCCCTGACAGCTCCTGTCCCTTGGACTCAGGCATTCAGGCACCTGGACAATGACAGTCTCACATTCTTGGTTCTGTTTTCTGGTGGGGGTTGATTTGGGGGCCATTCCCAGCGGTGCTCAGGGCTTAGTCCTGGGTCTGCACTCAGGGATCACTCCCAGCAGAGTTCAGGGGACCCAATGGGGAGCCAAGGATTGAAGCTGGACAGGGCATGTGTAAAGCCAGCGCCCACCCACTATAAAATTCTCTCCAGCTTTTCAGCCTCATGTTCTGGCCCCACCATCTTCCCTAGCACTCGGCTGGTGCGTGACCAGGCACAGAACTTTGGAGACCAACGTATCTAGCCATACCTGTGAAGTCACTGACTCGTCCACTTGCCAAATCCAGAGACTTAGTCCAGCAGCCCCAGGCAGGAATGTCACAGTCCTCTACAGGCCCTACCCCATTTCCCATCACCCCAGCGGGAGCACTGGATACACCTGGGGGAACAGTAGTCAGCCTCAGTTGGCCTCTCCACCCCTGCTCCTCCCAGGGCTGCAAAGCTCCTTGCAGTTTCCTTCAGCTCCCAGCTTTACTCTGACTTCACCAAGTCACTGCTGCCGCCCAGTGTTCGGGAGCTGTCATCCTCGGGGCAACAGCAATGCTGGATTCAGGAGAGGGTCAGAAACAGTAAGCAACATTGTATGGAATAATAACCCCCACAAATAGCAAAGCTATCCTTGGGAAAAAAGAAGATGGGAGGTATCAATTTCCCCAACTTCAAACTCTACTACAAAGCAGTCATAATTAAAATGGCATGGTATTAGTATAGACAGACTTGTAGACCTGTGGAATAGAACTGAATATCCTGAAACACACTCTCAAGTATACAATCACTTAATCTTCAATAAAGGACAAAAAAAAATTAAGTGGAGCAATGTCGGGAACGCCACCGGGGTCCCCGACAGTGTCCGGACAGAGGTTGTCTTCTACCTCCGAGGACGCCGGGAGAACAGATGAAAACTCACGAGTCGGTGCAGTTCCAAAAATGGCTTTTAATATACAAAAGCTCTTCCACAGCACTAGAAGATGGAGCAAAAGGTCAAAGAGCAAAAGACCAAAGCCAAAAGCCAAAAGCCGCAGGAGCCAAAAGCTGAAGGCTGAGGAACCAAAAGGCAAAAGGTGAAGGGGCCTCAAGTCAGCCCCTTATATACACCAAAGTAACCAATCGGGAGGTTGTCATGCCAACAAAGAACCCTAAACAGAGTGTAGTGCCACACCCTATTGTAGGTATAAACAAAGGTTACACCAAGGACTAATCCCGAGATTATCTCTTATGTAAAACACTGGAGAGAGAGGGGCTGATATAAAGTAATACATCTTAACTTCATGAGCTTCATGTAATCTAGATGGTACCCACAAGGTCCTTATTATCTGCACCAGGGTGATTCTGAGTATCTTGTTCTCATATACTGAAAGGGTCATACTACGCCTGCTTAGAGCAAACTAGTATGATCCTTCCTATAGTCTTCCTTTAGTCTCAGCGTAGCCAGGGTGGTAGTCTCCTGGTAAATTCTAACTGTCCCACGTTGGGTGCAGTGGGTATAAAGAGGAGCTGTGCCCAATCTAGAAAACATAGAAGTCTTAGTAGATGTATAAGTCAGAAGTTATTCAATCAAGGTGACTTCTGTAACTGCCACACCCTCTAGAAGTGTTTACATAGAAGAGAGATCTCATTAGAATGAACATTGGCTTAAATAAGATTAAGCTGGGAGTGAGCAAAACAACAAAACTCCCAGATTAGCTAAACATGTCCTCCAACAACTCTCCCTTTTTGTTTACAAAAATATAAAAATACAAGTATTCTAAATAATACATACAGAGGAGAGAAACAGAAAAGGAACAATTCCAATTACAAGGTAATATCATATGTTGTCCCAATGTCCGAATTAATTTTGAACCGAGTAAAGTTCATAGTAAAATGTCTCTGGCTGTTTGGTCATAACAGACTACAGCCTGTATTGTCCTAAATTAGTGAGTGTCAATTTCCCATGAAGTCACATCTCTGGAACAAGGTCCAAAGAACTGATTCTGGAACAGCAGCATCGGTGAAGACAGGAATGAGTCTCGGGAGAGCAATCATCAGTAGTTCGATGTATTATCAGGAACACTGGATCAGGTTTCAGGAGCACTGGAACAAACTTCTCAAGCACTGGAATAGGTCTCTGGAACAGCGGTACAGGCATTTCGCAAGGCATCTTCAGCAAGGGAACACTGGCACCGGTAACCATACCTATAACTTAATTTTAGGTGAGAAAAAAACACTTTGAAATTAATCACAAATAGAGATCATGAGGGGTTTGGCAGGAATCCAAGTCTGGTATGGAGAGAACATAAAGAAGCTCCAACGCAGGTGAGCAGTGAGATAAGTATGAGAACAACAAAACTCCCAGATTAGCTAAACATGTCCTCCAACATGAACATTGCCTTAAATAAGATTAAGCTGGGAGTGAGCAAAACAACAAAACTCCCAGATTAGCTAAACATGTCCTCCAACAGAGCAAAGAAATGGTGCTGGGAAAACTGGACAGTTACATGTAAAAAAAAAACTCAGACCTCCTTCTAATGCCATACTCAAAAGTCAGATCAAAATGGATTAAAGAGCTCAACGTCAGACATGAATCTATAAGGTACATCAAAGAAAACATAGGAAAAACACTCTATGGCATCGAAGTTGGAGGCATCTTCAAAGACCGAAACACCACTGACAAAGCAAATGGAAGCTAAGAAACAAATGGGATTATATAAAACTGAAAAGCTTACACCTCAGAAGACACGGTGACCAAGATACAGAGTCAGCCCATACATTGGGAGAAATATTCACCCAATACCCATCTGATAAGGGGTTAAGATCCAGGATATATCAGTCACTGGTAGAACCTTACAAGAAGAAAACAGCCAACACCATCAAAAAATGGGGGAAAATGAACAGAAACTTCAAAAAGAAGAAATTCTAATGGCCAAAAGTGCTCTTCATCATTAATCATTGGAGAGATGCAAATCAAAACAATGAGGTATCATCTCACACCACAGAGACTGGCACACATCCAAAACAGCAAGAACAACTGGTACTGGTGTGGATGCATGGAAAACGGGACTCTCATCCACTGTTGTTGGGAGTACCGACTGATCCAGCCCTTTAAGAAAAACAATATGGACATTCCTCCGAAAACTAGATATTGAGCTCCCATTTAACCCAGCAATACCACTCCTGGGAATATACCCCAGAGACCCAAAAATACACAGCTGAAACACTATCTGCAGTTCTATATTCATCGCAGCTCTATTCACAATAGCCAGTATCTGGAAACAACCTAAGTGCCTAAGAACAGAAGACTGGCTAAAGAAACTGTGGTAGATCTACACAATGGAATACTATGCAGCTTTCAGAAAAGATGAAGTCCTGAAATTTACCTGCAAATGGATGGACATGGAGACTATCATGCTCAGTGAGATTAGTCAGAAGGAAAAGGATAGATAAAGAAAGACTGCAGGTTAAATACAGGTAAAAAGATACACATGATAACCTCTAAGTATATGTATTACAATCTACAATATGTAAGAGAAAGAAGAGAGAAAGAGAGAGATGGAGAAAGAGAGAAAAGAGATAAAGAACCTGCCATATAGGCAGGCTAGGGGAGAGGGGAGGGAATTGGGGACATTGGTGGTGGGAAATGGGCACTGGTGGAGGGATGGATGCTGGAACACTGTGTAACCGAAACCCCCAAACATGAACAACTTTGTAATTGTATATCTCATGGTGGTATAATAAAATATTAATTAAAAAAAGACTGCAGGGGCTGGAGTGATAGCACAGTGGGTAGGGTGTTTGCCTTGCATGCAGCTGACCATGTTTGATCCCTGGCATCCCATAAGGTCCCCTGAGCACCACCAGGAATAATTCCTGAGTGCAGAGCTAGGAGTAACCCCTGAGCATTGCTGGGTGTGACCCAAAAATCGAAAAGAAAAAAAAAGAATGCATTCATTAATGGGATATAACTATAGACTCTCAGACATGGGGCAGAGCTGTTCCTTGCTCTCCCTGTGCCCAGCCTTTCATGAGGCAGTCGGGAGGCATGGCGGGTTCTAGCCATGGACCACCACCCGGCAGAGCCTCACAACAAGCCATACGACCCCCCCCCACACTCCACAGGTGCCGCCATTTTCCACATTTGGACTTCCCTCTCGTCAGAACTCCACCCAGCCGACCAGCCCATCACAGCCTGGCTTGCGCGGCCGCTTGGCGGCCACACGGTTCATCAATAAATGCTTTATTTGGAGGTGTTTAAAAGAGTATGCCTCCCGCACAGCAAGCCTGGCAAGCTGCTCGTGTTGTATTTGATATGCCAAATACCAGTAACAATTCTATTAGGTCATTCCCATGACCTAATATAATGGTTTGAGGCTCTTTATGTTCCTGTAGCAAGCCGATGCCCTTGGCTCTACTGGCATGAGACAGGACATATGGAAATATTACTGGTGCCCGCTCTAGCAAGTAGATGATGAACGGGAAGATCGTGATCGTGATCGTGAACTATATACCCGTGTTCTACTAATTGTGGGAAATGGTAATGTCAGACTAGAATTCAGCATTGAGGACCAGCCATAGCATGAAGAGCCTCACATGTGTCTGGGGAAACTGGAACTCGGCTCGCCCCAGGCCCAGCTGACCATGGGGCTCCCAGGAGGACAGATGGGTTTTGGGAGTGGGCCCATTACCTCTGGGGGTCCCAGAAGCAGCCGGATGAGGCTCGCCCCCACACTAGCCGCCACCTTCTCAGTCGGGACGCTGCAACATAATCAGCCCACAAGGGAGGGATGCTACCTCAAGACCAAATTAACTGAGCAAAACGAGTTCGAGCCCAGGTAGGCAGCTCCCAGAAGCAGGAATCACCGGGAATTCCTCAGATGGAGCTGGGGCCAGCCCTTTCCCCCTCCATTTTGGCCAAGCCCGGTGGCCCCGCCCAGGAGCTGCCCTGGAGCGACCAGCCATAGCATAAAGAGCCTCACATGCGGCTGGGGAAGCTGGAACTCAGCTCGCCCCAGGCCCAGCTGACCATGGGGCTCCCAGGAGGACAGATGGGTTTTGGGAGTGGGCCCATCACCTCTGGGGGGTCCCGGAAGCAGCCGGATGAGACTCACCCACCACACTAGCCACCATCTTTGCTGTCCAGATGCTGACCATGAGGCCCCTAAGTCGCGGCGCGGTCCATCAAACTAGTGGAAACAGTTATGTCCTTTAGTCCTTTAATGTACTGCATTCTATGATGTGTAGGAAAGTTAGGCAGGAGGGAGAGATAGAGGAGAGAAAAGACATACAGAACCCGCCAATTAGTTGAGGTCTGGGAGGGGGAGGGAGGTGGGGACATTGGTGATGGGAGATGGGTTCGGGTGGAGGGATGGGTGTGGAACACTGTAGAACCATAACTCTACATGAGCATCTTGCAATTGTATGTCTAAAAGTGGTGTATTAAAATTTGGGAAAAAAAAAAGAATTCAGCATTGAATGTACACAAAGAGACTTACATGATAAACCTGAAATGTCTGTAAGGCAAGTCACAATGTGTAAGAGAACAGAGATAGAGACACAGAGAGAGAAAGAGATAGAGAGAGAGAAGAGGAAAGGAAAAAGTGCCTGCTATAGAGTCCAACTGGGGGTGGGTGGGAGGGAATGTGGGCACGTTGGTGGTGGGAATGGGGCACTAGTGGAGGGACGGATTCTGGAACACTGTATGACTGAGACCCAACTATGAACATTTTTGTAATTGTATATCTCATGGTAGTATAATTTTTTTTTTTTGCTTTTTGGATCACACCGGCAAAGCTCAGGGGTTACTCCTGGCGGTGCTTGGGGACCATATGGGATGCCGGGGATCGAACCTCGGCCCGGCATGGGCCGACCACATGCAAGGAAAACACCCTACCCGCTGGACTATCGCTCTGGCCCCAATCTTATGGTAGTATAATTTAAAAAAGAAAAGAAACAAAAAGCAACGGACCAGAACAATACTACAGCAAGGAAACTGCCAGCCCTGGTTCCATCCCGGGACCCACCTGAGCCCACCAGGAGTGATTCTCTCCAGGGCAGAGCCAGGAGAAAGCCCTGAGTACCACCAGTGTGAGCTCCAAAAGGAAAGAAATAGTAAGCGACGCCTTCACAGCTTCTCATGCAGTCAGGAACAGCCGAGCAGATCCATGCCCACAGCTTGCCGACACTCCCAGGAGCTGGTGGATTATTTCCGCACCTCGGGCCTTCCCAGCATTAGGGCTGGAATCCACTTAGATTACTCTGGCCTCTTCTTCTGACTGCTCTTGCACTTGTGACATCTGCTATTTTGTTTTCCCCCTTTTTGGAGTGTATCTGCTGCGGGAATCCTTTCAGAAGATGGCCCTGTCAACCCTTTTTTATTTCCATTTGGTAAGAAGATAAGTACACATATTACTAGCATATGGTGTGACGAGCTACAAAGAACCCTCCACAGCAGTGTTGCCCAACCCTTTCCAAGGTGAACCCTCCTCACCATGGCTCCTCCTCAACCCCCACCCCATCCTACCGGTGGCCTCATGTGATGGCCCCCTGGGAATCTGATGAGGGTTCACTGATACCTATGGCCCCCTCGAGAAACACTCTACCTTTCTCTTCTCTTTTTTATTTTCCTTTGTTTGGTCACACCCAGCAATGTTCAGGGATTACTCCTGGCGGTGCACAGGGACCATACGGGATGTCAGGGATCAAACTCAGGTTAGGTTCATGCAAGGTAAACGCCCAACCCCCTGTACTATCGATTTTTTTATTTTTTTGCTTTTTGGGTCACACCCAGCGATGCTCAGGAGTTACTCCTGACTGCACTAAAGGGATCATTCCTGGCAGTGTTCATGGGACCATAAGGGATATCAAACCCCAGTTGCCCTGTACAAGGCAAAAACCCAACCTGCTGTAACACTGATTATTTTTTTTTTGTCTTTTTTGGGTCACACTCTGAGATACTCAGGGGTTACTCCTGGCTCTGCACTCAGGAATTACTCCGAGTGGTGTTCAGGGATATGCAATGCCAGGATCGAACCCCAGGTCACATGCAAGGCAGATGCCCTACCGGCTATGCTGTCACTCCAACCCTACACCTTTCTCTTCTCGCTCAAGTTGTTTCCTTCATCTCTCAGCAGTCTTCGGCTCGTTATTCAGGAAAGTGCCTGTTTTTATGCCTCTTGCCCACTCTCATGCCCCACAAGAATATATACTATTTCCCTTTTTCTCCCCACCAAAAAAGATCATTTTGACTAATCAGACATTCCCAGGTACACTTGTTTCTTAATGCTGCATTTATACTATCACAAACCAATGCCTTCAATTAACAGATACTGTACCTTTAGGTCAGAAGTCAAGGGCAGTCTCTCTGGGTTAACTCAGGAGTGAGCATGACTGGCTCTGCTGGAAAGTCCGGGAGAGCCTGTGTCATACTGCCCAGCTCTCTCTCTCTAGGTCCCTCCTGAGACAGGCCAGCCTAAGAGCGACCCTCACCAGCCTCTGCTGGGGGCTGCTCTGGCGCGATCCTCCTTCTCATGCTCTTATAAGAGTCTGCTGATTGCCCAGGGCTCACCTGGCTCTTCACCATCTCTAGAGCCTTAACCTGGACACACCTGCGGAGTCCCTACCCCAGGTCAGTCAATGCAGCTGGAGTGTGCGGACATCTTGGGGGTGGGATCATTTCACCCGTTCCCCAGTCAATATTTCTCAGAGCTGACTCATGGTATAGACCAAAATTAACATTTAGCCTAGACATTTTTTGTTGGTGTTGATTGGCACTTGTTGTTGGCTGCATTTTCTATATGCTTACACTAATCTTTCCTACATTCTGCTTTCAAGTAATTAAACCTCGTGTGCCAAATCTAATGGTAAACTGTTCATTTCTGTGCAGGTTCATTTTGTACATCACCATGGCAAGACCATGCTACCTAAGTGCTCTGATCAAACATATTTTAGGCCTTTTTTTTAAGTCAGTAGACTCTGTTGGAGGATAGGTTTAGTTATTCTGGGAGTTTTGTTGTTTTGCCCACTCCCAGCTTAATCTATTTAAGACAAGGTTCATTCTAATGAGACCACTCTTCTATGTAAACACTGCTAGAGGGTGTGGCAGTTACAGAAGTCACCTTGACTAAATAACTTCTGACTTATACATCTACTAAGACTTCTATGTTTTCTAGATTGGGCACAACTCCTCTCTATACCCACTGCACCCAGCGTGGGACAGTTAGAATTTACCAGGAGACTACCATCCTGGCTACGTTGAGACTATAGGAAGACTATAGGAAGGATCATACTAGTTTGCTCTAAGCAGGCGAGTGTGACCCTTTCAGTACACGAGAACAAGATACTCAGAATCACTGAAGGACCTTGTGGGTACCATCTAGATTACATGAAGCTCATGAGATTAAGATGTATTACTTTATATCAGCCCTCTCTCTCTCTCTCCAGTGTTTTACATGAGAGATAATCTCGACCACTTTACACCACAGAGACTGGCACATATTCAAAAGAGCAAGAACAAGTGCTGGCGTGGATGTGGGGGAAAAGGGGACACTCATCCATTGTTAGTGGGAATGCCAGCTGGTACAGCCTTTCTGGAAAACAATATGGACATTCCTCCAAAGACTAGAAATTGAACTCCCATTTGACCCAGCTATACCACTCCTGGGAATCTACTCTGGGAAACCAAAAATAAGCAGCGGAAACACCATCCTTACTTTTATGTTCATAGCAGCATTATTCACAATAGCCAGAATCTGGAAACAACCAGAGTGCCCGAAAATCGATGACTGGACAAAGAAGCTTTGGTACATCTACACAATGGAATACTATGCAGCTGTTAGGAAAAATGAAGTTATAGAATTTGCCTGTAAATGGATGGACATGGAGATTATGTTGAACGAAATTAGCCAGGAGAGACAGATTCAGAATGACTGCATATATTTTCATAACATAAATATGTATGTACATATTATGATACCAATATCCAAGGTCAAGTGAAACATATATCAGGAGGTCTTGTCAAAGGTGGAATTTATCACAAACGTGTGGGAGTCAGAGGCTAGGTAAGACAGAAAATGGAACAGTGTGCTAACAACTGTCGAGGGTACTAATGCCAACCTAGAACTGAGCATTAAATAGAGGCAAAAAGATACACATGACAACCCTTTAATGTATGTTCTGTAATCCATAGTCTGGAGGGGAAGGAAAAGAGAAAGAAAGGGAAAGAAATAAAGATCCTGCCATGGAGGAGGGCTGGGGGAGGGGGAGGGAACCAGGGACGTTGGTGGTGGGAGATGGGCACTGGTGACGGGATGGGTGCTGGAACACTGTATGATCAAAACCCAAATATGAACTTTTTAATTGTATATCTTTGTAATTGTAAAAATAAAAAAAATAAAGATCTGACATCTTAAAAAAAGAGAGAGATAATCTCGGGATTAGTCCTTGGCATAACCTTTGTTTGTACCTGCAATAGGGTGTGGCACTACACTTTGTTTAGAGTTCTTTGTTAACAGGACCCTCCCTGGATTACTTTGGTGTATATAAGGGGACTGGCTTTTCACTTTCAGCTTTTGGCTCCTGCGGCTTTTGGCTTTTTGCTCTTTGGCCTTTTGCTCTTTCTTTGGGATAAGACTCATCTCGGTGAGATCCTCTCTCTTTGGTGGGAGACTTAGGCTCTTTTGTATGGTCTAAGTCCAGACCAGAGCTAGAGTTCTTTCATTATATTGGATTGCTGTGGAAGAGCTTTTGTACTATTAAAAAACCTATTTGGAACTGCACTGGACTCGTGAGTTATCATCTGTTCCCCCGGCGTCCCTCGGAGATAGAAGAGAACTTCTGTCCTGACACTCTTGGGGACCCCAGCGGCATCCCCCGACAGACTCAAGGCCTAAAAATAAGTCAGTATTTTCTTAAGTACTTTTTTCTTTAATTTTTTATTATTTAAATAACCATGCTAGAAAAAATGTCTCTGGAAATATCATAAATAAAAGATATTTTTTTTCTTCATTCAGCAAATTAGAAGTAGGGGGAAATTTCTACACAGCAGCTGCTATGAACCTTTTTTTCCCAATTTTCTTTGCCATGGAAGTAGCAACATTAGGACAAAAACACATGCATGCATACATTGTATTTTACAGAAATACAATGAAAGTGTTTGTGATAGAGCACGCAAAAGCCACATCTCTTTCCTTTATCTCATGTTTGGGTTTGTTTTTGCTTCTTGGGTCACACCTGGCGATACACTAGGGTTAATCCTGGCGGTGCCTAGAGGACCACATGGGATGTCGGGGGTCAAACCCAAGTTGGCTACATGCAAGGCAAATGTCCTACCCACTGTGCTATCACTCAGGCCCCCGAGTCAGTAGAGTTTGATGAATGCAGATTTTCCTTATTGAAGTGAGTCCTGCCCAATTAAATGAATCTCTTTTTTTTTCCTTTTTGGGTCACACCTGGTGATGCTCATGGGGTTACTCCTGGCTCTATACTCAGGAATTACACCTGGCGGTGCTCAGGGGACCATATGGGATGCTGGGGATGAACCTGGGTTGACTTCATGCAAGGCAAATGACCTCCCCTCTATTGCTCCGCCCCCAATGAACTGAATCTTAATAGAAAGAGCCTAACTTTCCCAGAAGAGACAAGAGCTCCCCAAGGCTTTGGGCTCGGATTTCACCTCTTCCTGAGCTCCAGTCCAACATCCAACCTTGTGGATCAGAGGTTCCCAAATTTATTTCACCTACATCCCCCTTTTCTTCTTTCTTTTTAAAATGATTTTCTACTTTTGGTCACACCTGGAGATGCTCACGGATTACTCCTGGCAATGTGCTCAGGAGTCATTCCTGGCGGCAGTTGGAAGACATATGGGATGCTAGGGATGGAAGCTGGGTCGGCTGTGAGCCAAGGATATTTCCTGACTGCTTTACTAGCTCTCAGGTCCTGTCTTTTCTAGGGATGTGGGGAGGAATCACTCAGCGCTGCCCTGAATCCACCTTCTTGAAGTGAACACACAGAAATACCCCCAAATTGCACCAGAGACTACTACCGGCCCTCCCCCAACCCCGGAATCATTCCAGTGATTCCAGCTGGCAAATTTCTGCCTGCTTTGGAAAACACTATTATTAATTCTGGATATTCCAAGACTTCACAGCTTGAGGAAGCCAGTTTCTTATACTTAACCCTTTGACTCACTCTGAAGACGTGTCTGTCTGTCTGTCTGTCTGTCTGGTGTCTGTTCCTCGAAGGAAAGCAGCTCTGACTCTTCGGACTCTTGGGCACTTCCACCTTCTGCTGGTTAAAGGAGGAATGAAGTTTTCCATTCTGTGTAAGAATTCCTGGAAGCTACAAGTCAACTTGTATTCTCAACTCATACTGTGTATCAAACAAATTTCAGTCATTTATAGAATCTGCTATTTCCTTTTAATCTACTACAACCAACCCACTATGTAGCTCCCAAGAGTCCTATTTTTAAAAATGCAGAAGAGGGCTGGAGTGATAGTATAGTGGGTAAGGCATTCTGCCTTTCATGCGGTCAACCCAGGTTCGATCCCCATATGATCCCTCAAGCACCACCAGGAGTAATTCCTGAGTGCAGAGCCAGGAGTAACCCCTGAGCATCACTGGGTGTGACCCAAAAAGCTGAATGAATGAATGAGTGAATGAATGATTGAATGAATAAAATGCAGAAGACCAACTTTAGGTATGTTGGGTGACACGCCCTACTGAGCCTTAGCCTCCAGCTACACTTAGCTTATGTGGAGAGCTGGTCCCTGCCTTTGGGGAATCTCCAGAGCAGACACAATGGGAGCTCGGGCAGAATTGGATTGATTTCATAATTTTATATGGCATAAATATTTTATCATGAATTTCGCTTGCCCCAGATCAGTATTCTGTTCCCATGGGTCTCTGCGTGGGACATACATGTAGACATTCCAAGAGTACTTGGCTACGTTGTATCAATCATAATGTAATCGATTCTCCCAGTTTAGAGACATGTCAGTGTGTCTCCGGGCAAACTAATGTGTCTCTGACTCTAAAGGTAATGCCAAAGTGAATTATTCTGATGGATTTTGGGCCTTAGTGGGATCCAGAGTCTGGGATCTGCTAGCTATATATTCATGATAAAGGTATTCAGGTTACATTCTGAACTGTTTTCTGGTTCAGAGATGCAGCCCCTCCCCTCTCTCTGCTAGGAAGATTTTGTCTCTGGGAATCAGCTCTGGCTTTTGTGAAGCTTGAGCCAAAGGCCCACCTAAAGATCTACATTTCTTTTTTTTTTTTCAGTTTTTAATCCTTTTATTTTTCCCTTTTCTTTTCTTTAATTAATATTTTATTATACCACCATGAGATATACAATTACAACGTTGTTCATGTTTAGAGGTTTCGGTCACATAGTGTTCCAGCACCCCACCCTCCACCAGTGCCCATTTCCCACCACCAATGTCCCCAATTCCCTCCCCCTCCCATAGCCTGCCTCCATGGCAGGTTCTTTTCTTTTCTGTCTCCCTCTTTCTCTTTCCCTTCTCTTACATATTGTGGGTTGCACTACATACACTTAGAGGCCATCATGTGCATTTTTTTGCCTATATTTAATGCTCAGTTCTAGGTTGGCATTAGCCCTTTCAACATTTATTCGCACATGATCCCTTCTCTGTCTTATCTAACCTCTGACTCCCACACGTTTGTGGTAATTTCCACTTTTGGTAAGACATCCTGATCCACGTTTCACCTGACATTGGATTTTGATATCAAAATATGTATATATGTATTTATGTCATGCAAATAAATACAGTCATTCTATATCTCTCTTTCCTTCTGACTAATTTCACTCAACATGATCCTTTCCATGTTCATCCATTTATAGGCAAATTTCATAACTTCATTTTTCCCTAACAGCTGCAAAGTATTCCATTGTGTAGATTACCACAGTTTCTTTATCCAGTCATCAGTTCTCAGGCATACTGGTTGTTTCCAGGTTCTGGCTATTGTGAATAGTGCTGCTATGAAAATGAAAGTGTGGATGGTGTTTCCACTGTGTGTTTTTGGCCTCCCAGGATATATTCCCAGGAGTGGTATGATTGGGTCAAAAGGGAGCTCAATTTCTAGTCTTTGGAGGAATGTCCATATTGTTTTCCAGAAAGGTTGTAAAAGTCGACATTCCAAACAACAATGCATGAGAGTCCCCTTTTCTCCGCATCCACGCCAGCACTTGTTGTTTTTACCCTTTTGGATATGGACCAGTCTCTGTGGTGTGAGGTGATATCTCATTGTTGTTTTGATTTGCATCTCTCTGATGATTAGTGATGATGAGCATTTTTTCATATGCCTTTTGGCCATTCGAATTTCTTCCTTGTTGAAGTTTCTGTTCATCTCTTCTCCCCATTTTTTATGGGGTTGGCTGTTTTCTTCTTATACAGCTGTACCAGTGCCTGATATATCCTGGATATTAACCCCTTATCAGATGGGTATTGGGTGAATATTCTTTCCCACTCTGTGGACTGTCTTTCTATCTTGGTCACTGTTTCTTTCGAGGTGCAGAAGCTCTTTAGTTTCATGTATCCCATATGTTTATCTTTTCTTCTAGTTGCTTTGTTGATGGTGTTTCACCTTTGAAGATGAAAGATCTACATTTCAAAAAGGGTCATCTACCTGGATTAATCTCTAGATAGCCCAACCCACAATGGAAGATTTTGGCGGGCTTCTGTTTATAAAAAGAAGCTAGGAGAAAGAAGAGGGACATTTTCTGCCATTTTGGCTTCCCTTGGCGTTTGCCTCTCTCTCCGTCCCCTCCGCTTCTCTGTTGGGTTTCAACACATGGTGGCAGCCATCTTGGCCTACACATGGCCAGGGCCCAGCCGGGAACCAGAGTCTGGGGGGTTTTTTTCCTGTTCTTGGATAGAATATCAGAACCTGTGATAGTAAAGCCTTTTAAAACTGTGCCGGATTCCTGAGTCTTCATCCATTCCCCACTGGCTTCGGAGGTAGAAGGGAACTTGCTTCCTGGTATTATTGGGGACCCCAGTAGTCCCCGACACAGCCGAATGTAATTTTTATCAATAATAAACATAAATTTCACTTTATTTGCACCTGAAATGCATGCACACACACACACAATTCTAAAGATACACATAAACCTATGTTCTGGAAACAAACCACATGCCCAATAGGTGAGTGGATAAAAAAAAAACTGGTACAGGCTTTCTTTTTCTCTCTTTAGAGAAGCCCATATGGGCCAAAGCAATAGTCCAACCTATAGGGCGTTTGCCTTTCACATGCCAACTTGGGTGTGATCCCCTGAACATGCCAGGAGTAATTCCTAAGTGCAGGAGTGTTGGATGACAGGCTTAGCTAGTTTGGGGAGCTTTGCTGTTTCATCCACTCACAACTTTCTACTTACATGTTCTTAAGCTAAGGTTCATTCTAATGAGATCTCTCTTCTATGTAAACACTGATAGAGGTGTGGCAGTTACAGAAGAAACCTTGACTCTGAATAACTTCAGACTTATTATACATCTACTAAGACTTCTATGTTACCTAGTTGGGCACAGGCTCCTCTTTATACCCACTGCACCCAGTGTGGGACAGTTAGAATTTAGTTAGTAAATTCTAACTAACTAGAATTTAGTTAGTAAATTCTAGAATTTACTAACTAGCATTTAGTTAGTAAATTCTAACTGTCCCATGCTGGGTGCAGTGGGTATAAAGAGGAGCTGTACCCAATCTAGATAATATAAAAGTCTTAGTAGATGTACAATAAGTCAGAAGTTATTCAGAGTCAAGGTGACTTCTGTAACTGCCACACCCTCTATCAGTGTTTACATAGAAGAGAGATCTCATTAGAATGAACCTTAGCTTAAGAACATGTAAGTAGATTAAGCTGTGAGTAGGTAAAACAGCAAAGCTCCCAAACTAGCTAAGCCTGTCATCCAAGGCAGGAGTAACCCCTGAGAATCGGGTGTGATCCAAAAGACAAAAGAGAGAAAGAGAGAGAGAGAGAGAGAGAGAGAGAGAGAGAAGGCCAAATTCTCTCTTGCACACATATTCCTCTTTTTCTCTACTTAAACATTTTTTTTTTAATTTTGGGCCACACCTGGCCACACCTGGCAGTGCTCAGGGCTTACTCAGGGGTCATTTCTCATGGGCTCAGGGAACCAGAGGTCAAACTCAGGCTGACCAGGTGCAAGGCAAATGCCAGCTGTACTATCACTCTGGCCCCCTTCACTTCTTATAAGTAAATCTCTTTTAGGAAGAGCTATTTTGAATCACTTTAAAAAAAAACATACAATGGACTACTATCAGCTGTAAGGAAAGATTGCTTTTTGTGACCATATAAATAGAACTGGAGGGGGTCATGCTAAGTAAATCAGAAGAAAGAAGATACCAAATAATCTCTCTTATATGGGATATAGAGAAATACAGCAAAGAAATGGTCAAAGTTCAATGAAAACTAAACCTGGAACTCAGAAAAGAACTGAAGTTCCCAAAGGGAACGGGATTGACTGAAAGGGGAGCAGGACTCAGTGGCTGCTGCTGGAATAGCCGGGGGAGGGACTCAGCAGCTGCTGCTGGAACTGCAGGGGGTCAGGAGGGGGGACTCAGTAGCTGCTGCTGGAATAGCACTAGGGCAGCAGGCATGGTAGTAATAACTACATTTTGAAGAGGTGTGAAATTCAACCTCTAGAGCACACTGCAGTCTTGTAAACTAATGTTATCTCAATTGAAAAAAAGTAAAAGTCTTAAACACAGGTTGACCAAAATGCAAGGCAAACGCCCTCCCGCTGTGCCATCGTTCCAGGCCCCCAAGAGGCTGCAGTTTTTTTTCCTTTTTCTTTTCTCCTTCCTTCTTTCCTCCCTCTCTCCTTCTGGCTTTGTGTTCAGGGGCCACTGCTTTTTTTCTTTTTGGGTCACACACGGCAATGCACAGGGGTTACTTCTGGCTCTGCACTCAGGAATTACTCCTGGCAGTGCTCGGGGACCATATGGGATGCTGGGAATCGAACCTGGGTCGGCCATGTTCAACACTGTCTACACAGTGTTCCCACACTTAAGACAAACGCCCTACATGGTGGACTATCACTCCAGGCCCCAGGGCTCACTCTTGTCAGGACTTGAGACGCTGTCGGGATGCCACTGGGGTCCCCAACAGAGTCAGGACAGAAGTTCTCTTCTACTTCCGAGGATGCCAGGGGAACGGATGAAAATTCACGAGTACAAAAGCTCTTCCACAGCAATCCAATACAATGAAAGAACTCTAGCCCAGGGGCCATCGGCCATAACATGAAGCGGCTGGGGAGGCTGGAGCTCGGCTTGCCCCGGGCCCAGCTGAAGAGGGGACCCCCAGGAGGGCAGACGGGTTTTGGGAGGGGCCCGCCGCCTCTGGGGGGTCCCGGAAGCAGCCGGATCAGACTCGCCCATCACACTAGCCACCATTTTCGCTGTCCGGACGCTGGGAAACTGCCTCACGACCAGATTAACAGAGCAAAACCAGTTCAAGCCCAGTACGGCGGCTGCCACTTACGGCCGCAGGTCCATTAAAATAGTGGAAACAGTAATGTCTTTTAATGCATTGAATTCCACGAAGAGCAGGAAAGTTTGGCGGGAGGGAGAGATAAAGAGGAGAGAAATGACATACAGAACCTGCCAAGTAGTTGAGGTGTGGGAGGGGGGAGGGAGGTGGGGACATTGGTGATGGGAGATAGGTTTGGGTGGAGGGATGGGTGTTGGAACACTGTAGAACCAAAACTCTACATGAGCATCTTTCAATTGTATGTCTAAAATGGTGTAACAATATTTGGGGGGAAATAATAAAATAAAATAAAATCGAAAAAAAAAGAAAAAAAAACAATGAAAGAACTCTAGCTCTGGTCCAAACTTAGACCATATAAAGGAGCCTAAGTCTCCCACCAAAGAGAGAGGATCTCACCCGAGAGGAGTCCTACCCAAAGAAGGAGCAAAAGGTACAGGGGGCCTCAAGTCAGTCCCCTTATATACACCAAAGTAATCTTATCTCGTGACAGGGAGGGTCCTGTCAGCAAAGAACCCTAAACAGGGCGTAGAAGGGCAGTGCCACACCCTATTAAACAAAGGTTATACCAAGGACTAATCTCTTCTTCTGAGATTATCTCTTATGTAAAACACTGAGAGACTCACAGACATGGGGCAGAGCTGCTACTGGCTCTCCCTGTGCCCAGCCGCTCATGAGGCGCCCGGGAGGGATGGCAGGTTCTAGCCCTGGCCTACCACTCCAGCAGAGCCTCACAACAAGTCAGACGATCCCCACTCCATGAGGGGCCTCCATTTTCCACATCTGGACTTCCCCCTCGTCAGAACTCCACCCAGCAGACCAGCCTATCACAGCCCGGCTCATCTAGATCCACCCTGCAGCAGTCTTTTTTTAAATTCGGCCCAGGTATGCTGATACAGAGACTCACAGACATGGGGCAGAGCTGCTACTGGCCCTCCCTGTGCCCAGCCGCCCGTGAGGCGCCCTGGAGGGTTGGCAGGTTCTAGCCCTGGCCTGCCATCACAGCAGAGCCTTGCAACAAGCCAGACGACCCCCCCACTCCATGAGAGACCTCCATTTTCCACATCTGGACTTCCCCTCGTCAGAACTCCACCCAGCAGACCAGCCTATCACAGCCCAGCTCACGCGGCTGCTTGTGGCCGTGCAGTTCATCAATAAATGCTGGATTTTTAGATGACTACAAGAGTATGCTACCCACATGGCAGAGCCTGGCAAGCTAGTCGTATTTGATATACCAAATACCAGTAACAATTAGACCTCATTCCCATGACCTGATGGTATGGTTTGAGGCTCTTTATGTTCCTGGAGCAAGCAGGTGCCCTTGGGCTCTACTTGCATGAGACAGGTCATATGGAGATGTTACTGGTGCCCGCTCAAGCAAATGGATGATGAACGAGAAGTCAGTGATACAGTGAAAAATCTTAAAATAAAACACAAAAAACAATGACCACATGGGGCCAGAGAGACATCACTGCAGGTAGGGCATTTACCTTGCAGGCATACAGGGTTCAATCCCGGAGTCCCATATGGTCCCTCAGCACCGCCAGGAGTAATTCCTGAGTGCAGAGTGAGGAACCCCTGAGCATTGCTGGGTGTGACCCAAAAAGCAAAATAAATAAATAAACAAATAAATGAATGAATAAATGAATGAATGAGTGAATAAAAGCAAAAGACCACAAAAGAAAAAATTTCCCAACAGTCCCTGAGAACTGCTATGGCCCCTATAAAAAAAAACAGAAGAAAAGTATAAAAGGTAGACTTCATTAAAATTAAAATATTCTTCAAAAGAAACTCTAAATAGACCAGACTAGATTTACAGTACATGAATCTGACAGAGATTTTATATCCAATATATACGAAGGACTTCTACAACTCAACAAAAGATAAATAAGGTGCTTTGTTCTTTTTTATTTGTATAGCAAAAGCAAGACTTTCTGTCAAATAAAAATAAAGCATGAGAAAAAGAATGAACAGACCAACAATAACAATTGTTATTGAGGATGAGAACAGACATTATAAGCACATCTGGGTCGCTGGGCTGACGGTGAATCATTATGTAAAGAATGTGCCAAATTCTTACAAAATTAAGCACAAGCTCCCCTGACCTAGCAATTTCATTAAGTTTTTACCCAAAATAAATGAAAATGTACTCACAAAAATAGTTTTTAAATCACCATCCAAGCAGCTCTAGTTCTGATAACCCCTAACTCCATCCATATCTAGTTATGAACTCCAAACATGCAGTTATGAACATCTAGTTATGACACCCAAAATCCATCCAGAAGAAATACGATGAACAAAGTGTGGTCCCATCAAACAGCAGGATTTTAAAAAACTCAGCAACAGAGGGGCCGGAGTGATAGTCCAGTGGGTAGGGCGTTTGCCTTGCACACAGCTGGCACGCTGGCCTGGATTCGATCCCCGGCATCCCATATGGTCCCCGAGCACCGCCAGGAGTAATTCCTGAGTGCAGAGCCAGGAGTAACTCATGAGCATCGCCGAAGTGTGACCCAAAAAATCAAAATAATAATAATAATAATAATAATAATAATAATAATAATAATAATAATAATAGATAAAATTTAAAAAAACTCCACAACTGAAAAACAATGAATTGCTGATATAAGGAATGTGCTGTCCATCGTGCTGAGGGCGGAACTCAAACGCGAGAGAGTAGGGCTGTAGCATTTTATTTCTATCAAGTCTAAGAATTGACAAAGTGACTCCAAGTGGAGACAGGATTCAAAATGGCGGTGGATGGCGAGGGCCGGGAAGAGACACGTGGGGAGAGGGACAGGTCAGGATATTTCCTGCTGCGTTAATCACATCATTGGTTCTCAACCAGGGACAATGCAGGATCTTCCAAGGGGACTCAGGTGACAGCCGCATAAATGGGAAGGCAAAGGAAAGAGACTTGGGGACAAGTAGGAAGATGGGGGTCACAGGAAGGAGATAAGGACAGAGGAGGGCAATGGCTGGGCAACAGTCAATCAACAGCAGTACACAGATGTGCCCAACTCACCCAGCACTACAATTAAGATACAAGCTTTTAATTATATGCAAATATCACCTGGAAAATATTTTATATCATGCATTTATTTGATAAATAATTTATCCAACTGTATACTTCAAATTAACTCATTATTTTTATGAAGTAAAAATAAATCGTTTTTATAAAAACTAAAAAACTGTAGTTGCAGAATATTAAGCCTTTATAAAAACCAAAATTATAAGTCAAAGACAACTGTATTCAAAATGAAATTTCATAGCCTAAAATAAATTTATCTTGAAAAATTAGAACATGAGAGTAAATTTGAAAAAGGCAAAGTGGTTGGGTGAGGGATACAGTCCTTGCCTTGCCGTGCACACAGCCTGTGCCAGCGTATCCCAGCACCACGTATGACCCCAAGCACTGTGAGGAGAGACTGCTGAGATAGAGCCTGGAATAGTGCCTGGCCCAAAAGGGTGACCCTAAAACCCACACACAAGAAAGACTGGGTGGGGCTTAGGGAAGAAGCCAATAAGATGAGAAGTGAAAAAAATAACAATATATAAGCAAAAATAGAAAATAAAAACAATTTGATGAACAAATCCTACAACTATATATTTTAATAGATCAGTAAAATAGGAAAACTTCTTATAGGCTTAACCAACAAAAAATACATTTAAATCATTACAAGAATTAGATTTTTGGGGGGTGTCGGGGCGCTCCGCGGGGTCCCCGACAGTGCCGGGAAGCGAGTTCCCTTCTACCTCCGGGCCGGCGAGGAATGGATGAACACTCAGGAATCCGATGCGGTTTTAAAAGGCTTTACTTATCACAGGTTCAGGCATACAAATCAGCAAAAGGAAAAACCCGATGCTTAGGATTCCAGGCTAGAACCCCAGCCACATGTAGGCCAAGATGGCGACCACCACGTGTAAAAACTTCCAAGGGGAATAAACGCTCACAAGGCGAGATCCCACAGGGAAGAAGAAGGCCAAAAGCCAAAAGCCAAAAGCCAAAAGCCGCAGGAGCCAAAAGCTAAAGGCTGAGGAACCAAAAGGCAAAAGGTGAAGGGGCCTCAAGTCAGCCCCTTATATACACCAAAGTAACTCCAATCGGGAGGTTGTCATGCCAACAAAGAACCCTAAACAGAGTGTAGTGCCACACCCTATTGTAGGTATAAACAAAGGTTACACCAAGGACTAATCCCGAGATTATCTCTTATGTAAAACACTGGAGAGAGAGGGGGCTGATATAAAGTAATACATCTTAACTTCATGAGCTTCATGTAATCTAGATGGTACCCACAAGGTCCTTATTATCTGCACCAGGGTGATTCTGAGTATCTTGTTCTCATGTACTGAAAGGGTCATACTACGCCTGCTTAGAGCAAACTAGTATGATCCTTCCTATAGTCTACCTTTAGTCTCAGCGTAGCCAGGGTGGTAGTCTCCTGGTAAATTCTAACTGTCCCACGTTGGGTGCAGTGGGTATAAAGAGGAGCTGTGCCCAATCTAGAAAACATAGAAGCCTTAGTAGATGTATAAGTCAGAAGTTATTCAATCAAGGTGACTTCTGTAACTGCCACACCCTCTAGAAGTGTTTACATAGAAGAGAGATCTCATTAGAATGAACATTGGCTTAAATAAGATTAAGCTGGGAGTGAGCAAAACAACAAAACTCCCAGATTAGCTAAACATGTCCTCCAACAGGGGGGGGGTCACACCCAGCTGTGTCCGGGTCACTCCTGGTGTGCTCAGGGGACCAGAAAGGGCGCTGGTGACAGAACGGGGTCTGCATGCCTTCCCAGCTGCACTTTCCCTCGGGCCCAGAATTAGATTTTATTCACAGACAGAGATGTACTTTCTAATGATACCAGAAACTCAGATGGACCACTCTAACATGAACACATAAGATTCCAGAAATGCTTGCAGAGAATCCATCTGGATAGCAACAGTAACGGAAGAAGCAGAAATGCTTACCTGGGGAGTAACTCCAAGTCCAGCACCACATTTAGACTATTTTCCTAGTGGGTTCCGGCAAAGCTTCAAGGAGAGATAATTTGCATATCATTTTAACTGTTCCAGAGCACAGAAAGATAGGCACACCTCCCACCCGTGGTCCCCCTCACCAATGTTCAAAGCCCAAGAACCCAACAGAGAGAGCATGCAAATGTGCACACACACACACACACACACACACACAAATTAAGCTTCCTAATTCAGTAGCATGTTAACTAAGCCAATTAATTAATCACATCAATACCTCAGATTAAGAATTAATTATTTTAATAAATACAAGGATTAAAATAATTTAAATAAATGCAATACTAACATAAATACCAAATCGTCCTGATAATAGAAAACCTTAATATATTAAAAAGCAGTTATTGCATTCAGCCGGCCAATGTTGGGGGGGTGGGGTGGGGGGCTTCCCCAGGAGATCTGGGGAGCCGGGATTACTCGGGCCAGCCTTGCTGTGCGGGGATGGGTCAGTGATGCTCTCCCAAGCCCTCACCTCTTGGATCCCTCACTGGCGCTGCTCCTGAGCCAGCTGGGCAATGCCACCCTGAGGGCTAGACATCCTGGGATTCTCCTTGCAGGAACGAAGCTTCAGAGACATTGACTAGAAATGGCAAAGGGTCAGTGCCAAACGGGGTTACCATCTCCCCATAACTGGTAACCTTTGTTCCTCTATTAGGAGCACTCCGGCTTGGCTCAGGTCTAGTCCTTCCTTCTCTAGGTTAGAGTTCCCTGCCATCTTCTATCTCACCCATTGCAGTGCTCCTGTGGCTCATGGGCTCCGTCCCAAGGGACACTCACAGTTCCCCGTGCCTGTGCTGAACTTCTTTGTGCTGCACTCCCCTGCATGCTTTCCCAGACTATCACCATACCCCCCACCCCGGTCTCTAGCAGTTCCATTCCTCTATATCAAGTCTGTTGGATCTGGAATAAAGGTTGTTGATTATTGTCTTGCAATTGGTCTACAACCCACTCCTCTTCTATCAGTCGGGAAACATCTGTCGGCCCAGAACGCACCAGGGGACCCCATCACCACGGTGCAGTGACTCTCTCTCACACACACACACACACATACACACACACCTGCATGCATGTCCCCCAACCCTCTGAGTTACCTCCTGCCACTAATCATAATGAGAAAAACTAAAGCCTATTCCATGTCCATAAACTCATGGACAAAATAGCACAGCAGAGAGGGCATGTGGTCCTGCCAGAGTTCCTCCAGCACTAGTGAGGGAAACCTGGATCTTGCCGGACTTCAACCCTGTGAAATGAGAGGAAAGGACTTGGGAAGAAGCTTCTGCCTTGCTGCTGCAAAAAAAAAAAAGACAGGAACACAGCTGGGGGGCGGGGCTGGAAAGCAGTCCCCTTTACTGAGCAGTTTAAGCCTTTTATACACTTTTTGGGTGGAGGGGGCACAAGCACAAATTATGTAGCATCTGTAGCACCCTGGGCCACAACAGATAACAACAACTGATTTGGCATTTGCAAGGTAGCAATCACTGATTTACATATTCCTGAGGTCAGCCCAGGCACACCCTGCCTCACCTTAGATGTAAATCATTTGCCTGCCAGCTTCCCATTGGATAAGCACAGATGCCTTTCAGTGGTGTAAACACCTGAGCAACTGGAAGCTCCACTGCCCAGAGCACAGGGCCCACCTCTGGGTCCCGACCCCAGCCTCGTGGCAGGAAAGTGGCAGGCCCCAGTACTAGTTAGAACCCAACACACTGCTCTTGTTCTTGAGTTTGTTTTCATTTATTTGGTCTTTGTTTGCGGGCCACACCTAGCAATGCTGTCACCAACCCGGGCTCGATGTCTGAGGGCCCTGGCCAGGGGTTCCCCAACACAGTGTGTTCAGGTCTTTTTGGCATTTTTCTGGAGCCAGAATAATTGAGGATGAGGGGTTGACTTTTTTCTTTTCTTTTTCTTTTTTTTAATCATTGAGACAGTTTAGAAACATGGCAGCCAATTAGCCAGTTTAACCAAAACTCCTGTGCTAATACTTGTATAAAGCAGCTTCTTTATATGGCTAACTGGAGTGGATGAAATGAACATTTTCTGGCAAGAAAAATAAGGTAACTAGCACAAGATACACAACACCCAAAGGCGGGAACCGAATGCTTGGGGCCCAAGTTTGAGCCCTGGCACCTACAGGTGTGGACCTTGTGGCAACCACCAGACTCTGTCAGTCCTGAAACTAGAGCTACTGACCAGGTATGGACACTCCGTCCCCGTGTGAAGAAGGAGCTGCCGGCTACCACTCAGGGAAGGGACGCAAAGGGACATTTCTGCTGGACCCTGAGGTGGACATTTTTCTCAGGAGGTCCCTGTGAGAGGAGGAAAATGGGCCTGACTGCTGAGGTGCTTGTGAGTATGGAGGGGGGCTGTCACTGGGTGCTTATAGCTCTGGATTAAGGGCATCATTTAGAGAAGGGTGTGCGGGAGGGGTGAGTCATAGAAGGCGTAGAAAATATGCTTGCCGCCTGCTGATCTGATTACGGGTCAAAAGGCACCTGTCGGGGCCGGAGAGATAGCCCAGCGGGTAGGGCGTTTACCACGCCGTCGCCCATGCCGACCCAGGTTCGATCCCGGCATCCCATATGGTCCCCGAGCACCACCAGGAGTTATTCCTGAGTGCAGAGCCAGGAGAAACCCCCTGAGCATTGCCGGGTGTGACCCAAAAAAAAAAAAAAAAAAAAAAAAAGGCACCTGTCACTTTGCAACTAGAGTGAACCTATCTAAAAGGAAAACTCTCCCCCCAGAGAGCCCGCCTCTGGATTTTTGCCTCCCAAATCCACCTGCTGAGGGGTCTCACCTGTGGTGCACAGGAGCCAAGCGAGGCTGGGCATCAAGGCTGGGGGCCAAGACCAGCCAGGCACATACCCCAGCCCTTTGAGCTCTCTCCTTGGCTCCTTACTTTATTTTGATATATTTTTAAGTTTGAGCGTAGTTTTTTTTTTTGTTTTTTTTTTGTTTTGTTTTGTTTTGCTTTTTTGGGTCACACCTGGCAATGCTCAGGGGTTTCTCCTGGCTCTGCACTCAGGAATTACTCCTGGTGGTGCTCGGGCGCATATGGGATGCTAGGAATCGAACCTGGGCCAGCATGGGACGACCATGTGCAAGGCAAACGCCCTACCCGCTGGGCTATTGCTCTGGCCCCGAGCATAGTTTCTGATCTTTCTATGTTCTCTGTCTTGTTTGGGTTTAGATTGACCTTTTCAATTTGTAAGATTTTCCCTTTTTTTTTTTAAGTTTACGCTCAGGGGCAGAGTGATAAACAGTGGGTAGGGCATTTACCTTACATGTGGCCGGTTGACCCGGGTTCGATTCTCCCGCATCCCATATGGTTCCCCAAGCACTGCCAGGGGTAATTCCTGAGTGCTGAGTGCAGAGCCAGGAGTAACTCCTGAGTATTGCCAGGTGTGACCCAAAAAGCAATAAATAAATAAAGTTCACTTACACTATCAAAAAACATGAAAAATATTCACCCTCTTCACATGATCTAGTGAAAAACATCTGGTGGCAGGTGGAATTCGCCAGTGCCCAGCCTTTCACAGACAATGAAGCTCTACACATGCGTATCTTATTGCGGGCAGGACTGTGTCTGGGGCAGACCTGGCGATGTTCAGGGGAGTAATGATACCGACATCAAACCTGGGTTGGCCAGAACAAGGCAAGCGCCTTAGCCACCACAGGTTCCCTTCAATCTTTATTGTACTTTCAAACCTGACCAATATCAGGGCCCCCAACACGTGGCAGGACACCTACTGTGCATGAGAGAGCCCCTGAATTTGGTCTCTGAATTAGGTAACAATCCTCCTAACACACACACACACACACACACACACACACACACACACACTGCTAAGTTCTATCCCAAGCACAACAAACAACCCTGGACACTGGACACAACAAATTTCAGCCAGTCTGGGATGAGTTCCTGCTTGCTGTGTGCACTAGAAAGTGTGTAGAGTAATGCCGGTCCTTTTGGAAAACTGATGAAAGGTTCACTCTTGCTAAGGCAACGCCAAGCAACACTCAGACTGATGAAAGGTTCACTCTTGCTAAGGCAATGCCAAGCAACACTCAGACTGATGAAAGGTTCACTCTTGCTAAGGCAACGCCAAGCAACACTCAGATATTTCATCACAGTCTTCAGCCTTCTATCATCAATGTGCTGCATGGGCCCAACCCATACAAACCCAGGAGCAACCTGACCCAAGGATGAAACACCCCATCCTGGGGGCACAGCAGGATAACCCAAACCTCAGGCCACCCTAAAACCCACCAACTCCTGAGTCTTTTTCTTTTGGGTCACACCTGACTATACTCAGGGGTTACTCCTGGCTCTATACTCACGAATTACTCTTGGTGGTGCTCAGGGGACCATATGGGATGCTGGGGATCGAACTTGGGTCAGCTGTGTGCAAGGCTGTGTGCACTACCCACTGGACTATCACTCCAGCCCCAACTTTTTTATTTGGCTTTTTTTGGGTCACACCCAGCGGTGCTCAGAGGTTACTCCTGGCAGTACTCAGGGGATCATATGGGATGCCGGGGATCCAGCTCAGGTCGGCTGTGTGCAAAGCAAACACCCTACCTGCTGTGCTATCGCTCCGGCCTCAATTCTAGAATCCTTTTTTTTTGTCTTTTATTTTTTCTTTTCCCAAATTTTATTACACCATTTTAGACATACAATTCCAAGATGCTCATGTAGAGTTTTGGTTCTACAGTGTTCCAACACCCATCCCTCCACCCAAACCCATCTCCCATCACCAATATCCCCACCTCCCTCCCCCTCCCACACCTCAACTACTTGGCGGGTTCTGTATGTCTTTTCTCTCCTCTCTATCTCTCCCTCCCGCCAAACTTTCCTGCACATCGTAGAATGCAGTGCATTAAAGGACATTACTGTTTCCACTATTTTGATGGACTGCGGCCGCTTGCCGCGTGACCTGGGCTCAAACTGGTTTTGCTGTTAATCTGGTCGTGAGGTAGTATCCCAGAGTCCGGACAGCGAAGGTGGTGGCTAGTGTGGTGAGCGAGTCTCATCTGGCTGCTTCCGGGACCCCCCAGAGGTGATGGGCCCACTCCCAAAACCCATCTGTCCTCCTGGGAGCCCCATGATCAGCTTAGCCTGGGAAAGCGGAGTTCCAGGTTCCCCAGCCGTGTTTGAGTCTCTGCATGCTATGGCTGGTCGCCCCAGGGCAGCTCCTGGGAGGGGCCACCAGGCTCAACAAAATGGAGGGGAGAATGGCCAACCTCTGACTCCATCTGAAGAATTCCCAGTGATTCCCGCTTCTGGAAGCTACCTACCTGGGCTCGAACTGGTTTTGCTCTGTTAATCTGGTCATGAGGTAGTATCCCAGCGTCCGGACAGCAAAGGTGGTAGCTAGTGTGGTGGGCGAGTCTCATCCGGCTGCTTCCGGGACCCCCAGAGGTGATGGGCCCACTCCCAAAACCCATCTGTCCTCCTGGGAGCCCCATGATCAGCTTAGCCTGGGGAAAGTGGAGTTCCAGGTCAATTCTAGAATCTTGATCAGAGTTTGGTACCCGTCTCCACCCATGTGTGCAGAGGATGGACGTGGTGGCACTACCTACAATCTGTGATCCCCAGTGCCAAGACACAAAGTGTGTGTGTGTGTGTGTGTGTGTGTGTGTGTGTGTGTGTGTGTGTTCTGGAGCATCACAGTCGGGACTGGGTGAGCACACGGTGAAGCACAGCTCCTCATGAATGACTACCAGATTGGCAGAGGCGCGATGCCCCACACCACTACAGGACGCCTGGGGAGAAATTCGACGGTTTTCTAGCCCCAGTCCAGAAGGGATGTAGGTTCCTTCTGGTGAGGTCCGAGACTCATTGCAAGATAGAGCCCAACAGAGGTCAATGTTCACATGTCGACTGGGGCCAGAGAGGCAGTACAGTGGGGAAGGCGTTTGCCTTACAAGCAGCTGACCCAGGTATGATCCCGGCATCCCAGATGGTTCCCTGAGCACAGAGCCAGGAATAAGCCCTGAACACTGCCAAGCAAAAACAACAAAATGTTGTCCAAACCCAAAGAAAATCTCTAAGATAGACCCAAGACTCTGGATTTCCATTTTTGTGTACTATTATTAAAGCTGTACTTGTGACTTAAAGACTAGAAGTGGAGGGGCATCAAGCAAGAACAGGGATTAGGGTGCTTGCCTTGCATGCGGCCAAGCTGGTATGACTCACACCACAGGATCCCTGGGCACCACCAGGGGGCCCTGCTGAGCAGAGAGCCGGTAATGGCCCTGAGCACTGTCTGGTACAGCACCATCAAAACAAAAAAAATTCCAGGTCAATCTCTGGCACGAACAGGACCACCCAAGCATTGCCTGAGTGACCCCCAGCACAAAATCTGTGAGGGGATAGGTTTTTGGGCATCACTTTCCGGAGGGTACGCCCCACAGACCTGGGGGTGGACACAGGTCCCCCTAGCAAATGCTAAGCACGGTGGGCGGAAGACACGGTCTGATTCAGGGTAGTGAAGGCAGCTGCAGGTCTGGCTCTTGTGGGGAGACAGTGGGGTGGTCGAGGGCCAGGTGGCACAGGTCCCCAGGGAACTCCTAGCCCAAGATTCACAGAGGAGGCGGCAGCTTTGGATGATGTCCAAGCGGTCCCCTCGCAACCCCACAGCACAGCCCACACTGAATTTCAGTCCCTCCTACCTGTGCGAGCTGGGCGACTAACATGAATCCGAGTGATCCGCCGGGGGCTGGCCAGCATCTGCTGCTCATGTTCGTGGCTGCTCAGAAGCTGAGAAGAGAAGGGCGAGGGCTCTCCGCACAGCGTGGCTGGTTCAACAGCTCGGAGACAGCTTCATTGGTTGGTGGTGTTGAGAGCAAGAAAAAGAAAGGGCTCAGAAAGCAATCATCTGAGTAATTAACTAGTGGCCTGGAGGAGAAACTTTAATCTGCAAAATCAAAGTAATTATTTGGAAGTTGCTAACAGGCTCTTCTCTGGTGAGATCGGGTGACTGGGAAGACGCCTTATAAGAGAGCTTATGGTGCTGTGGGGTGCAAACGTAGATCCTAAGGGCAAAACATGGGACTTCTCTCTGGCGGATGTATGGATACACAAATGGACACATGGACGGACACGGGGACGGACACACACACACACACACACACACACACACACACACCTTTCCTTAGAGCATTTCCTTCAGAAAACTTGTTTTTATTGTTTGTTTGGGGTCACACCCGGTGATGCTCAGGGGTTACTCCTGGCAGTGCTCTGGGAACCATATAGGATATTGGGGATCGAACCCAGGTTGGTCACATGCAAGGTAGTGGCCTACCCACTCGCTGTACTATTGTGGCTTGTCACTATCAACTCCCTTCTCAATCTTTCAGAGATGTGTGTAGATCTTTGAAAATATGATATAAGTCTCTAGTCAGCTCCCCAGGGTCACCGCCCCACCCAAACTCCGGGAGAGGTGTCTGATGCCAAACCGTAACACCCACCGGAAACAAGGAGTCAGATATTGTTGCTCCCAGGGCGCAGGTCTAGGTGACCAGTCATGATGCTGCACATCCTCGTACCTGAGGGCTGGTTAGGGATGGCCGTGGACCCCAAAGGTGAGTCAGCTGCCCAGGAAGAAAGGCTGAGGCTCCCTCTGTCCTTCCTTTCCCTTAGCTGATGGCCTCCAGGCCCTGCACACTCTGAATTAATGCTCGTTCGGTAAAATAATGGTTTTGTCCTTCACATGCCTGGAGTTTTCCAAGTTGACGGATGGTTTTGTTCTTGAGCCGATGCCCTCAAAAAGGGAGTTCCAATCATCCACTATTCTAGATTGAAGGTGTTGAATTCCCAGCCCCATTGGGTTGGGCCTTTTAAGCTCTCCTTTTTCCCAGGGGACTGGCATCTGCCCACTCCCCTTGTCTCCCGATTTCAGCATGCGTCTTCATTTGTTGGCTCTCCATAGCTGGGGAGAGGGAGCGGGTGGCTGAAGCCAGGACGTCACACACGCAAGCCACGTGTTCTGCCACTGCGCTATTGACCTGGCCCTCTCCAGGCTTTTTAAAAGGTGTTTCCGTCAAGATTTTGTCCACAAAATTGCCTCTCCTCAAACAAAAACAAATGCTGAGCTTAAGTCAGCAACAGCCATAAATCATACTTGAGATAGGAGGCAGAAGCGTCTTATTCAACGAGCTACAAATGGGGCTGGTTTCTAACAACACGCTCCTGCTGGCTTCCTCCCGCAGCCCAGCTGATTCCTGGCGATTTTTTGTGCAAGTCACTACCCTTCCGTCCTTCCTCCTCCCTCCTTTTCTCCCACCAGCTCTCTCATCACACACACACACACACACACACACACACACACACACATACACAGCACCTGGCAGCAGATGCGCGCAGCAGAGAGAGTTGACGTCAGTCTCCTGCACTGATAATTTTGTTTTGTAAAGATGAAGCAAAGATCCTGTTCTGAAAACAAATCCTAAAAGATGAAACGTGACTTTGCTCAGGGAGGCAGTGACACCAGATCCACTCCACCCAACGGAATCTGATTTTATCCTTGTCCCACACTGGACTCAGGGCAGTCGTATCTCATGAAACCCTCAGCAAAGCCCCCATCTCTCTCCATCTGATGATGCTTTGGCAAGAAGGAAATTACACAAGCACAGAAGAAGCCTTATCTAGGGTGCTTGGGTCAGAGTATTGTCAGCCTGCCTTTCCCCAAACAAGTCTCTACATTTCAGAAGCAAACAGCCCCTCAAAATCACATGCTTAGGGCTAGAGTGATAGCACAGCAGGTAGGGCGTTTGCTTTGCACATGGCCGACCCGAGTTGGTTCCCCAGCATCCCATATGGTCCTCCGAGGACTACCAGGAGTAATTCCTGAGCGAAGAGCCAGGAGTAACCCCTAAGCGTCACCAGGTGTGACCCCCAAAAAAAACCAAAAAAAGAAAAGTAAATAAAATCACATGCTCATCCCAAATGATTTTCTACATTCCAGGGGAAACAAACAGCAACTCAAAATCACATGCCAAAAACCCTAGTAGCAGGGGCCGGAGCAATAGTCCAGCGGGTAGGGCATTTGCCTTGCAAGCGGATGGTCTGTGCCGGCCCAGGTTCGATCCCCTGCATCCCATATGGTCCCCAAGCACCGCCAGGAGTAATTCCTGAGTGCAGAGCCAGGAGAAACCCCTGAGCATTGCTGGGTGTGACCCAAAAAGAAAAAAAAACCCTAGTAGCAGACAGGAGCGTTATCAGAAAACGGGCTTCTAAAAAATAACTTGCCCTGAGGGCCTGAGTCAGTGCAGGAGTTAAGGTGCTTAAGCAGGCCACTTGGTTCTGGTTCCATCTCCACACGTCACTGGGTTCCTTGAGCTCAGAGCTGGCACTGAAGACCGTCAGGTGTGGTGCAACCCCACAAAGTACAATGAGAGGGCGGCCAGAGAGTCAACTCAGGGCTGAATACACGGGGCTTTTGCATGCGGGGACCTGGGTTCAAGACCCAGCACTGCGTACCTCCAAGCAGAACCAGCTGCTCCCCAAAATGTCCAGTGAGACCCCACTACTGCCAAGGACTAGATGCTGGTGTTCAAACCCTGATATATATGCGCACTGACCTCCCAAAAGGGAACGGTACCGGGAGCTGAGGAGCTTGGGAGACAGTTGCTCAGGCCATCAAAGTGACATCTCATGAATGGGCTTCGTGCCCTGACCAAAGAGGCCTAAGGACCAACCCCTACTGGCGCCTTGAATGCTGGTTCCCAGCCTCCAGACTGTGAGAAATCAACGTCCTGTGTGTCTCTGTGCCAAGTCCATGGGACTTTTCTTCTCACAGCCCAAACAAAGACACATGGATGAGGACATCACAGTCTATGACAAATGCTACTGCAGCTCTCAGACATTTGGGAATTTCTCAGCATGTCAGACATAGTCACCAGACGGTCCAACCACTATGCTCCTGGATCTCACCTCCCCAAACTCAGATCTGCACCCACAAGCTAATCCTCAACGCTCACGACATCCCTTTCTCGAGAACTCCAAACTAGACACACACCAGTCAGGAGGCAAATGGGACAAACCAGATGTAGTACCCACAACAATGGACTGCTACTGCTCAGTGCAAAGTGCCCCATGCTCCACTGGACATGGATGGACAGACACACGTCGAATGAGCGCACAAGAATACACACAAGAGCACCCACACAGTGTCAGTTCATTCACAGGAACCCTAAGGCGGGGATGCTAGGATATTTAGAAAATCATTCACATATCATGTAATACAGGCCGACCACAGGCAACTGACAAGACACACGTCTGTCCCATCATGCACCAGGGCCAAACTCCATGACGTTGTGGGTCACATATGGTCTGTGGTGGCATGACCCACACGTTCTCCACCTTTGCTCTAGAAGATGCAAACTAGAGTGACAGAGAGCAGGGCAGAAGTTAGCAAGAGGTCAGAGGACAGTGAGGGAGGAACAGGAGGGTTAGAAATGGGCGGAAAACTTTTGGAGGGATGGCATGTTTGGGGTTGTTTGGAGTGTGGTGAAAATTTCACTGGGGGTCTGGAGTGATAGTACAGTGGAGAGGGCATTTGCCTTGCAAGCAGCTGACCTGGTTTCAATCCCTGGCATCTCATATGGTCCTCCAAGCATTGCCAGGAGTAATTCCTGAGTGCAGAGCCGGGAATAACAAATGAGTAATGCCAGGTTTGACCCAAAGACAGAAAAAAAAAGGCATTGGGAGGAACATTGAAGTGTGTGAATGTCACACCTGTCCAGCTTGTCGTATGCCAATTATTCTTCACCAACTCTCCCCGCTGTGCCGGCCTTCAGCGACTCCCTCTGTCCATCAGCTGTCTTATGTATGAGGGATAAATTAGTGTCCAAGGTTTCCGTGACGAGGTCTGGAGAGATTGTCTAAGGCTGCCTTGTACACGGCTGACCTCAATTTGAACCCTGGTGACCAATATAGGTAGGTCCCTCTGTCTTATCAGGTGTGACCTGTAAGCACACAGCCAGGAGTAAGCCCTGAGCACCACCAGTGTGGCCCAGAGCAAAACCAAAGTCTCAGAACTGAAATATTTTCTCTTGGTAAATTATACTTTCCAATGAAGGAAAAAAGTGCCCCCTAAGTCATTTCCTCTCAGCTCCTTCGGATGCTAACGTCCTCCTCCTGTCCATCAGTCTCCCACTGGCTGCCAGAGGCACTGGTTGAGGTCCACCCAGTGAGGTTCTTCGTCCAGGTGGGGCACCACATGCCTGAGCTCTGGGATGGCAACAAGCTGGCAGTCCCCGGTCTTGGCCCCACGGGCACCATCTCTACCCCTGTGACACCCCAAAATGTCTCTACTTTCCCCAGTGTTGGGGGCTGGTGAGCACAAACTCTCACCCCGCTGAGAACCATTCATCAGGCAATGCAAGGGCCTGGCACTTGTGTTTGAGTAACAGTGTTAGGGGATCTGCCTCACTGCTGCTCTCTCCCGGGGTCATTGTGCCGGGAGCTGCAGCAGACAGCAGTTCCGCAGGCCCATGCCTGTGTCCATCTCTTTCCTTCAGGGAAATTGTGGCAGGCACGTAGACCCCACTCCAGCTCTCACCCCTACATCAAAGGGCTCTTCGGGGAGAGCCGCATCATTCCTTTCTCCTTACCCGCGACTAAGGTGATTTTTTTTAAGGTTATAAATTCTGCAGACAAGTTCTGAGGATTCCCTCCAGTCTGGCTCCAGCCACGCATCACTGGCTGATGGTCCCTGGGGCGGCACCTCAAGTGTTCCCACCCCTTTTCCAGATGGCCTTTAGCATTTATCCTCTTTGAGGTCACTTTGGTCGGGTCCAGGGAGGTGGGGAAGCCTGGGCAGAGGTGTCCATGTTTCCTACAGTGTCCTCCAGTCTAGGCCTCCTCGAAGATGCCACTTTGTCTCCCCTAAAGACTTTGCTCTTACCCACCACAAACAGAACAGAGAAGCAGAAAGATGGTGCTGGGGTTAAGCTCTTGCCTTGCATGTTGCTGACCCCACTTTGATCCCTGGTATGACACAAGGTCCCAATGCATGGTCAAGAGTGACCCTTATGTACAGAGAGTCAGGAGTAAGCCCTGAGTACTGTTGGATGGCCCAACGCCACAGCCCCGACAACAAGGAAACAGACTATGGCCCGAGAGACAGAGCAAAAGGTAGAGCACCTGCCTCGCTTGGGGCCGCATGGCCCAGGACAGGGTTCAAATCCCTGACACCGCATATATACGGTCCCCTGAACACCGCCAAGGGTCAGATCTGAGCATCAATGGGGGTGGCCCCAAAACCCAGAACAAAAACAAAAAATGAAAAAAGATTTTAGTAGACAATGTATTGAAACATGTGCTGGCTGGGGAGTTAAGGGTACTACAAAATACTTTTTTTCTACCCCTACAGAAGAATATTCGCATTTTAGATCAGTAACGTTACATTTTAGCTCTGACCATCGGCAAATGTCACTGTGCATCTTTCAGTACAGGTATTTCCCTTGATTTATAAAGTGAAACTTTGTCAAGGAGACAGAAGGTCGTGGTTTCTGGATGTGCTTAAATTTGAGGTCTCTGTATTTCGAGTGAGGGATGAAGCCTGTATTTCAGAGTTCCCCACATGCTGGAAGTCGTTCGGGTAGATGTGTGATGTGCTATTCTTCAGTGATAGGCAGGACTGGAACAATGAGAGCCCACATACTGGAATCTCTGACCAGTCTACACAACTCTTCAGGAAAACAGAAAGACGCGGCTGTATGTCCATGGAGAGGAAGAAAAGAAGAAATAGGGGGGTGGGAGGGGGCTGGAATGATAGCACAGTGGGTAGGGTGTTTGCCTTGCAAGTGGCTGGACCCGGGCATCCCATATGGTCCCCCAAGCACCGTCAGGGAGTAATTCCTGAGTGAAGAGTCAGGATTAACCCCTGAGTATTGCCGGGTGTAACCCAAAAAGCAGAAAAAAAAAAGAAATCAGGAAAGTAAGTTGAAAATAAAAAGCAAAATCCACATTGGAAGGAGAGAGGTATCATATAAATTGTATCCTAAATCCATAAATAGGATTTGAAAATTAAGCTTGGGGGCTGGGTGGACAGCTCGAAGGAGCACTCACTCTGTATGCAGGAGTCCCAGGCTTGACTGCTGATGTCCCACAGTCCCCAGAGCACTGTTGAAGGTGACCCCAGTGCACTGAGCTCTAAGCACCCCTGAGCGTGGCTAGTTGTGGCCCCAAAACTAAAAATCAATTTTATAAACTGCTTCCAAACTAAAAAAAAAAAAAATTAAAATACTGTTCCCAAAACATAAAATTAGAAGCTACAAATAATTCACATGGAGCGACAACTGGACAATATATCAACATCAAAGTTAAACTTTACCTGTAAGTAAATGAGTAAGATATTTGAATCTTCCAAATTACCAGAAATCTGCTGCCCGGGAGCAGAGGGCAGGCTCCCTTTACACACTGCCAGGGCAGTCTGACCGGACACACTAAGCAGTAAGCACATAAAATCGGCCTATTCCATAACAGCATTATGGCTCCCATATTAAGAAACCCCAGGTTATCAAAAGCAGAGCTATTAAAATCAGAGCTGTAATGAGGAGAAAGGAAATGGAGGAGAGTTGAAGGGCTGCAACACTAAAATCATTTTCACTGCAGGAATTTCAATAAAGGCATTTTTATTCATCTAAGTACATATTGTTATTGCAAGCCTTAATACGAATTTATTCAATAAACGTCAGACTCCCTTCAGAGAAACTGTTTGCCGTATGTAATACAGCTCTGCTATAGAACAGGAACACCGGATCGGACAATCCTGTGTGTCTGGGAACTGAAATAGACTCATAAATATTTGTTTTAAGGAGAAAATTAGGAAGGAATTTTAAAGACTTTGAGTCAAATACAAGTACTCCATGAAAAATCCGTGAGCTGCATGCAAAACCTTTAGGAAGGTCCATTTTGATATCAATTGGTAACAAAGCAAACGTGAATAAAACATAAAGCACTTGTCATATGCCATGCATTTGCCAACACTGCATGCATCATCACAGCTAAGCTTTCTGTTTTTGTTACAAAATACATATTGATAAAAAATTCCCTATTTTTCCAAAAACAATCATTTTCTGAAAGCCAACACGTAGTAGGTAAACACATTTTACACAGTATTGCCAAAGATGTCCAGGCTTCTGCTCTTCCAGACACGCCCTCTTTCCCACGGAGCCCCCAGTGAACTCCCGGCCGTGCTCCACAAATTGCTCCACATGAGTTCATACTGAAGGGACACCCTGAACCGGCGGGTCCTTCGACTTGAGCTGAGCAGGCCTGGAATGGGCTCGTGGAAGCTGTTGGTGTGCACCCTGTCACGGCGCAGAGCTGCAGAGCTCATGTCCACTGTGGTACCAGCCACATGTTAATACTTACGCATGGCCCGGGTTACCGTGGGCCATCTTCTGTTGGATGACAGGCCTAGCTAGTCCTTAAGCCACAGAATTCATACTAATGAAATCTCTCTTCTATGTAAATACTGATGGAGGGTGTGGCAGTTACAGAAGTCACCTTGACTCTGAATGAGTAACTTTTTTTTTTTTTTTTTTTGGGTCACACCTGGCGATGCTCAGGAATTACTCTTAGCTCAGGGAACCATATGGGATGCCGGTGATGGAACCCGGTCGGCCATGTGCAAAACAAACTTCCTCCCCACTGTCCTATCACTCAGGCCCCTGAATGAGTAACTTCTGAATTATTATTATACATCTACTAAGACTTCCATGTTATCTAGATTGGGCACAGCTCCTCTTTATACCTACTGCGCCCAGTGTGGGACAGTAAGAATTTACCAGGAGACTACCACCCTGGCTACGTTGAGACTTAGCCTATCTATCGTTTAAGATTATAGGAAGGATCATACTAGTTTGCCTTCTAGCAGGTGAGTGTGACCCTTTCAGTGTACAGAGAAGATACTCAGAATCACCCTAGTGCAGATAATAAGTAAGAAGGACGTTGTGGGTACCATCTAGATTACATGAAGCCCATGACATTAAGATGTATTACTTTATACCAGCCCGTCTCTCTCTCCAGTGTTTCACATATGAGAAGGGATTAGTCCTTGGCATAATCCTTTGTTTGGATAATAGGGCGTGGCACCACCCTTCTACATTCTTCTACTATCTAGAAGCTGTTTAGGGCTCTTTTTGACAAGACCCTCCCTGAAGTTAGGATTACTTTGGTGTATATAAGGGGACTGACTTGAGGTACTCTCCCCTTTTTTTTTGTAGGGCTCTCTCTCTGGTGAGACCCTCTCTTTGGTGGGACTCCTTTCTGGTAGGACCCTCTTTGGTAGGACTCCTCCTCTGGTGGGATCCTCTTTGGTGGGAGACTTGGGTTCTCGTATATGGTCTAAGTTCTGACCAGAGCTAGAGTTCTTTCATTATACTGGATTGCAGTGGTAGAGCTTCTGTACTACTGAAAGTCTTTTTGGAACTGAGCAGGACTCATGAGTCTTCATCCGTTCCCGGTGGCCTCGGAGGTAGAAAAGAACTTCTGTCCTGACACTGTCAGGGATCCCAGCGGCTTCTGGACAATCTTCCCCTGAAGGTGGCAATAATAAGCTGACACCTGGCCTTCAGGAATGAGACACAGAGAAGATCTTGAAGGGGAAGCTCTGCATTTCAGCTATGCAAAAGGAGGAGGGGAGCGAGCAGTGCTCAGGGGAGGCTGGGAAACAGTCCCAGCAACAACAGGTCAACTGGATGGGAGCATCAATGCCAGGTCCAGGACAGCACACTGAAGGCACCAGAGCCACATGTGGTGGGGCTCGTGACAAGCATATTTGAACTGACTGAGGAATGACAAATTAGTGTCCAAAGTGGCTGAACCAGTTTATCTCCATAGAGAAATGCTTGGTTGTTCCAACTAAAATTCTTTTTTTATTTTTTGGGGGGTGGTCTTTCTGGGTCACACCTGGCAATGCTAAGGGGTTACTCCTGGCTCTGCACTCAGGAATTATTTCTGGTGGTGCTCAGGGATCATATGGGATGCCAGGGATGTACAAGGCAAATGCCCTCCCTGCTGTACCTCACTCCTACCCCCTGAAACTGAACCTATTTTTAGGCCTACTGACATTCAGGTCTCTCTTTTGGTGAAGTCCCTTTTCTCATGCGTGATTTCACCATTTTCCCCTACTAGGTACCAAAAACTTTCCATTAATTGGCAAAACTTGTTTAATAGAAAACTGGCTTTTATCCATTATCTGATTAGCAATTACCTGGTTTGTGACTTGTATCTTCCCTGTTTTTGAGGACTCTTTATTTTAGCCTAACTGACTAGAGGATGCAGAGGAATAGCACGGCTCAGAATGGCTGCCCCATAAGCATGTGGTCACAAGTTCAAATCCAGGTGCTACCACATGCACAAAGCATGACATTAGTGCCTCTTGCTACAGGCCAATTCCTACACACTATGGCCAGATGTGTACGAGCACCACAATAAAGAGCAGTGAGCACCCCAACACTCCCACTCCAACAGCATATGCTGCAACTGTAAAATATATATAAGCACTACAGCCACAGAAGTGCAAGCCCTGGTGAGCACGAGTACATACACTATAGCAGTGCCCAGCAAGCAAGGCAGTTGGAAAGGCACAAACGCACTCCGGCAAGTCCAGGTACGAGGCACAGCCTAAGGGTACGGCCCTGGACGGCACTTGCTCGCAAGCTACCCCAGTTTGAGTCCCAGCACCGCATATGGCTCCCCCAGATACCACAGTTCACTCTCTCTCTCTTTTTTTTTTTTTTTTTTTTTTTGGGTCACACCCCAGCGGTGCTCAGGCGTTACTCCTGGCTCTTTGCTCAGGAGCTACTCCTGGCAGTGCTCAGGGGACCATACGGGATGCGGGGATGGAACCGGGTCGGCCTCGTGCAAGGAAAATGCCCTACCCGCTGTGCTATCACAATAGCCCCTCAGCATTGTTGGATGTGGCCCAACACCCTCTGCCCCACCCTGCACAAAGGCAAATGTGCGTGCATACACACACACACACCACCACCACCACCAAATATCAGAGAATAACCATGTATGAGCACCACATATATGGTCGTGCAGTGTCGGGGAGCCGCTAGGGTACCCAACAGTATCAGGACAGAAGTTCTCTTCTACCTCCAAGGCCGCCGGGAACGGATGAAAGCTCACAACTCTGGCGCAGTTCCAAAAGGCTTTTAATAGTACAAAAGCTCTATCACTGCAATCCATTATAATGAAAGAACTCTAGCTCTGGTCAGGACTTAGACCATACATGAGAGCCCAAGTCTCCCACCAAAGAGAGAGGATCTCACCTGAGAGAGAGTCTGACCCCAAAAGAAGGTGAAGAAAAGGGGGAGTGCCTCAAGTCAGTCCCCTTATACACCAAAGTAATCCTATCTGTGGACACGGAGGGTCCTGTCAACAAAGAACCCTAAACAGAGTGTGGAAGGGCGGTGCCACACCCTATTGCAGGTATAAACAAAGGAGTATGCCAAGGACTAATACCTTCTCAGATTCACTATCACTATCCTCCCGTTGATCATCTATTTGCTAGAGCGGGCACCAGTAATATCTCCATATGTCCTGTCTCATGCTAGTAATGCCCAACGGCTCCAGGAACATAAAGAGCCTCAAACCATTATAAGATAATCTCTTCTGAGATTATCTCTTGTAAACTACTGTATAAAATAATACATCTTAATTTCATGGATTTCATGTAATCTAGATGGTAACCACAAGGTCCTTATTTATTATCTGCACCAGGGTAATTCTGAGTATCTCAATCTCTGTATACTCAAAGGGTTACACTTGCCTGCTAGAGGGCAGACTAGTATGATCCTTCCTCTAATCTTAAACGATAGTCTCAACCTAGTCAGGGTGGTAGTCTCCTGGTAAATTCTAACTGTCCCACGCTGGGTGCAGTGGGTATAAAGAGGAGCTATGCCCGATCTAGGTAACACAAAAGTCTTAGTAGATGTATAATTAAGTCAGAAGTTATTCAGAGTCAAGGTGACTTCTGTACTGCCACACCCTCCAGCAGTGTTTACATAGAAGAGAGATCTCATTAGAATGAACCTTGGCTTAAGAACATGTAAGTAGATTAAGCTGTGAGTGGGTAAAACAGCAAGGCTCCCAAACTAGCTAAGCCTGGCATCCAACAGTGCAAGACCCCATCACTGCAACAGGGAAGGGAAGTTCGAGGCGGGGAGTAAAAGAAAAGATCATTAATTCAAGGCAACACTCTTTGCTGTTGCACTGGGTCCCCATGTGTTTGTACAGGCACATATGATGTGCACTTTCTTCTGTTTTGGCATGCCTGTGTGAACATAGTCTTATATAGGAAATGCTTTTGTATCTGGAAAATACAAAGATACTTTCCTGAAATACAGTCATGCAGCATATAAAGCTGGGGCTCATTTTAGTTTTTGACACCCGTGCACTGAGGCTGGAGATGGTAAGAGGCAGGTCACCTGCCCCGCAGAGCTAACCCACATTTGATCCCCAGCACCACGTATGATTGCCCAAGCACCACCAGAAGTGATCTCTGGGCAGAGTCAGGAGTAGCCCTGAATACTGCCAGGTGTAGCAGGAAAAAAATTAATTTAAAAATAAAAAACAAAAATACAGGCAACAAAATATGGGCACTCAATTGTCCCATGAAAAGTGACTCTCTTTGTGTCTAGAGAGACAGGACAGCGGGTAGGGCACTTGCCATCCAGGTGACAGAATGGGCTGCATTCCCAGAGTGACCCCGAGTGCAGAGCCAGGGGTAAGTCCTGCGCACCGCTGGGGTGTGACCCCAAACCAAAACCAAATCCTTCTTTCTCCAGCAGTCTGAACACTGGCTTTGCTTATCATCAAGAGCCCCTGCCGGAGGTGGCTCAGCAGGAGAGTGTGCCTGGTGCACATGAGATCTGCATATGAGCCCCAGCACCACAAAGGAAACAGAGAAAGGGAAAAGGTCCCTTACTGTGGGGCGCTGTGTCAGGAGTCACCGTCCTGTTTGTCTGTCCCTGAAACAGAGCTGGGTGTCCCCACCCTCGACAGCGTTGAGCAGTCTTGTGAGCTCACTCAGTGTCGACACCGCTGAAGCATGTACGCAGTTGAAAATCCGTTTCACCACAAGGCCATGGAGTAAGAAGCTGGGTTAATATTTCAGGGTGTGACTATATACACAGTTCAGGAAAACTCTCTTGTACCACCAGCAGTGTGAGAACCCTTCATCTCCTTCAATACAACTCCATCACGTTCTCCAGTTCCAGTCTTAGGAATAATTTACTCAGTTTACTGCTATGTAGGTCATACTTTCCTATGCTGGTGCAGTTTCAGAGGTTCACGTTCAAACTAATGACTGCTGGTACATAAAAATAATGTAACCTGGGATGGGGAGGCAATCATGTAGCCACCAGGCCCTGGTTTTTAATCTGGCTAGAGCCCCCACTGCTGAACTCTCCCAGGCATTGCTAGTGCAGCCCGAATTCCGAGTACCATCGGGATGGCCCCAGTACTACAGGGACCAGTAAAAAAAAATCCAACTTGTGTTTATGTTAAATATTTTTAACATAAAAAAAATATGGTGTTCAGCACTTCCTCCTGGTTCTGCATTCAGGGATCGCTTATGGTGGAGCTTAGGGGCCATATGTGGCTAGACCTGGGTAAGTCACCCCTCCTGTCCTGTAAAAAACTTTTCAGTTAGGAACCGGAGAGACAGTACAGTGGATAGGACACTTTCCTTTGCGCACGACTGACCAGAGTTCAATCCCCGACATCTCACAGTCACTTGACCCTGCAAGGAGCAATTACTGAGGGCAGAGCCGGAGCAGCCCCTGAGCACCAGGTCTGCCTCCCCCAAAAAAGTTTTTAATTAAAAAATAGTTAAGACACAGCATAAGCCCCCCTTTTTTTTTTTTTTTTTTTTTTGGGTCACACCGGTAATGCTCAGGGTTTCTCCTGGCTCTGCACTCAGGAATTACTCCTGGCGGTGCTCAGGGGACCATATGGGATGCCGGGATCGAACCCGGCTGGCATGGGCCGGTCACGTGCAAGGCAAAGGCCCTACCCGCTGGGCTATCGCTCCGGCTCCAGCACAAGCCCCAATTAAAAAACTAATCTGAAGGAAAAAAAATCAACAGAGGCAGGAGCTGGGAGAAGCCAGCTCAGAGGAAGACACACCCTTACTGCAGTTTACTCTTAGCGCTACAAGCGAACCAAAGAACACGAGCCCATTACATGGAAAAGCCTAAAGTGAGCCCCCGTAAACAGACGCAAGAGAGACTCTTGTTTCCCAGGGGCTCCCAACTGGGTTTGGCTGCAGGCGCCATGGGACACGGAAAGTGCTCCCCGTCAAAGGGACAACAGCGGCTGCCACCTGTCATCTGTCACCTGGCAGCTTTCCGCCGTCCTTCATGCACCTGCCGCCCCAGGCGCCCATTCTGCCTTATGAACATGGGTGTGACATGAAGCAGCCCCAAAGAGAGCTCATGAAAAGCAATCAACCCTCTTCTTTCTCTCCCTGTAAACTGACTTCCTCCTAGCACCTGGGACGCCTGCAGAGGGGGCACACATGCTCAGGTGGCACTTGTCACTCATCCCCATGACCACTGTCCTCTGGCTGTTCTGAGAGCCCAGATGTGAGGGTCTCTGCGGTTTGTCTCCAGCCACTCGTGTGTCTTCACTAGCCCAGGTTGACGCTAGTAGATAGTTCCAACAGCTTTGTTCAAGTGACGCATCTTCAGAACTGAGGAGATAGTGCAGGGGTGGAGGGACTTGCCCAGACCAGCTGCCCCCCCAGCACCGCATATGGCATCCCCCAACCCTGAGTATCACTGGGTACAATACAGTTATGTTTGCTAGAGGGGGCTTCAAGCACTGGTCAGAGGGCCCAAGAGCCAGTCTTGGCAACACTCAACTAACCTGGCTGGACAGTCATTGTACAGGAAACAAGGAGAATAAAAGCCTTTCCCTCCAAAACAAGTCTCCAGGGTCCTTTCTGCCCCCCAGAGAGGGAACATATGTGACTCCCTCCTCAAATGCGAGTGACACTTAGTTAGTAACTAACTATTCAAAGAATTCCAGGGTTGGGAAAGGGAGATGGAAATCAAACCCTAAACTTCACTGACCCACTGCATAAACCTGAGAGAGATGTACGGAACGGAGATAAGCCTGTATTTGCCATGTGACACTAAGAAACCACCACTGATTTCTTTCTTTTTTTTTTTTTTGCTTTTTGGGTCACACCGGGCGATGCTCAGGGGTTACTCCTGGCTCTGCACTCAGGAATTACTACTGGCAGTGCTCGGGGACCATATGGGATGCCGGGGATGGAACCCAGGTTGGCGCGCATGCAAGGCAAATGCCCTCCCTGCTGGACTATCACTCCAGCCCCAAATTTTTTCTTTCTTTTTTTGTAATTTTTTCTCCCTCACCAGGGAACCCCTCAGGCAAGGTGGTGAAGACCCCTTTAGCCCCCCACACAGCACTATTCTTTGGGCACTTCTCATGAGCCACCTTTCAGGTCCTTCTCCACAGGTACCACAGAGACTGTCCTCATTACATCCACGCTTGTGGTGGCACCGGGCTTGAACTTCGTGACCTTTCACTTGCCAGGTAAGCACCATGGCAGTGAGCCACCTTCCAGGCTCCTAGTTTAAAAAAGAAAATGGAGGCTGGTTAGTTCCATGGTCATACCCTGTTGGATCGGCGGATAACAGAAAGGTTGGTGGTTCATGCCCACCCAGGGACGCCAGATGTCGGGGATGCCGCTGGGGTCCCCAACAGTATCAGGACAGAAGTTCTCTTCTACCTCCGAGGCTGACGGGGGGCGGATGAAAACTCACGAGTCCCACGCAGTTCTGAAAAGGCTTTTAATAGTACAAAAGCTCTACCACAGCACTCCAATACAATGAAAGAACTCTAGCTCTGGTCCGAACTTAGACCATACAAGAAAGCCCAAGTCTCCCACCAAAGAGAGAAGATCACACCCAAGGAGTCCTACCCAAAAGAAGGAGCAGGGAAAAAGGGGCTGGTATAAAGTAAGACATCTTAATTTCATGAGCTTCATGTAATCTAGATGATACCCACAAGGTCCTTCTTATTTATTATCTGCACCAAGATGATTTCTTTTCTTTTAAATAATACTTTTTTTTTTTTTTTTTTTTTTTTTTGCTTTTTGGGTCACTCAGCAATGCTCAGGGGTCAGGGGTTACTCCTGGCTCTTTGCTCAGGAATTACTCCTGGCGGTGCTCAGGGGGCCATATGGATGTTGGGGATCGAACCCGGGTCAGCTGCATGCAATGCCATACCCGCTGTGCTACTGCTCCGGCCCCTCCAAGGTGATTTCTGAGTATCTTGTTCTCCATATACTGAAAGGGTCACACTCACCTGCTAGAGAGCAAACTAGTATGATCCTTCCTATAATCTTAAAATAGTCTCAACTAGCCAGGGTGGTAGTCTCCTGGTAAATTCTAACTGACCCACGTTGGGTGCAGGGGTATAAATAGGAGCTGTGCCCAATCTAGAAAACAGAAGAGTCTTAGTAGATGTATAACAAGTCAGAAGTTATTCAGTCAAGGTGACTCTGTAACTGCCACACCCTCTAGCCGTGTTTACATAGAAGAGATCTTATTAGAATGAACCTTAGCTTAAGAACATGTAAGTAGATTAAGCTGTGAGTGGGTAAAATAGCAAAGCTCCAAGACTAGTTAAACCTGTCATCCAACAATACCCAATGGTGTTCCAAGTGCTACTCTTGGCTCAATGCTTGATGGACTGTCCAGTGGAACGGGAGAGCCACACGGTGCTGGAGATGAAACCAGGATAAGTCATAGCTAAGGCTGCTGCCTTAACCCCAGTGCTCTCCCTCTCCAGCCAATGGGTTCCCAAATTTCCAAACTCCTCATACTAACAAAATCAGAATTTCACTGAACCCGTATTGAAACAGCAAGAATGAAATTTTGATTCTGAAAACATGCTGGATCTCATGATCAACTAAATACCTAATTTACTTCCCCAAAGACAGGCAGGTATGGCAAACGTTTAGGCAGCTTAGATTTGTGTTTCCCCAGGTGAAGTGCCCAAAGCATGGGCCCCTCTCCAATGCCATTTTGAAACTTTTTTATTTTTTAACCAAAGCCTTTCATCTGGTCCCCAGAGGCTTCCTACAATTCAGTGTTCCAAAGGATCTGTCCTGCTTTTTCCAATATTCAGGAGTAAGCAAGCATAGGGTACTCTCTTCAGATCTAAGCTAGATTTAGGATTTAATCCAAATGAAGTTATCTGTGTTTGCTTGTTTCTGGGCCACACCTGATTGTGCGCAGCACTAAAAGGGCTAAATCCTGATTCTATGCCAGGAATTGCTCCTGGCAGTGCTCAGTACATGCCAAGTGGCTCTCAGTGGGAATTCCAGGGCCCCCCACCTCCTAAGACTAAGCTGGGGAGGAGGAGGGCTACAGGAACTTAGGGGAAATCTCTCTGAGGCATTTCCTGTGGCTAAAAACAAAACCAACAATTCCTTATACCATGACGTTGACGCTGACATAACAGCAAGAACTGCCCGAAGTCTCCACTTCCTGCTGGACCAACTGAGAAATTTTTTTCAAAAGTTCCTTTTCCCAAGGGCACAAGTCACATTTCCAGAGTTCAGCATCTCTAAGCTGGCTCCCCCGACATATCAGCTCTAAGAAAGAACTATTCCGGAAAGCAGGTCCTGGCAAATTAACCATCTATTATTTATGTTAAAACATAATAAAATTTGGGACTGGAGCAACAGTGCAGTGGGCAGGCATTTGCCTTGCACATGGCTGGCCTGAGTTCAATCTCTGACAGGCCATCTGGTCCCCTGTGCACAGCCAGGAGTAGTTCCTGAGTGCAGAGCCAGGAGGAACCCCTGAGCATCGTCATCAGGTGCAGCTCAATGAAACAAAAATAAAATAGAACAAAATTCATCCGTGTGCGTAAGACTCAGTGGCACTAAATATTCATGTTGCTGTGACTTGGCAGTCTGTGTTCCAACCTTCTCACTTGCTAGAGCTGACACCTCACGAGACTCTTGCATTCCGACCTGAGAATACCTGTGGTACCTTAGCCAAGGTGCCAACTGAAACAGAACTTCAGTTATCCAGTTGAAAACTCAGCTCCCGTGTTTTCAACTGAACAAAGCAGCTCCGAAAGCAACTGTCCCCAGCAGCCTGTTCTGGTGGAATTAAGACTCACAAGTCTGTCTGAGCTGCCTTGACACCACTGATAAACACAGACATGCACATATGAACTTTTGGGATTCCCTGATATAAGTGAGCATTTATAGCTCCCATATAGCTCAGTGGGCAGAGAATGAGACCCTTAAAAGTGTGCATTTATGGTGTATATCTTCATATGTGATTTGCAAACATTGCTATAATCGAGCCAACTTATTCATTACCTCTTCAATTAGTCTTTTGTAGCTGTGTATGTTCAGCTGTATGAGAAAGAGACAGAGAGAGAGACAGACAGAGAGAGAGAGAGAGAGAGAGAGAGAGAGAGAGAAAGCACTGTTAATGATCCCCAAAGAGCACAGAGTCAAGATTAAGCCCTGAGCTCTACTGGGTATGGCCCAAAAACTAAAAGTATTATGCTAGATGGGGCGGGAGCCGATAGCCCAGCGGGTAGGGCGTTTGCCTTTGCACGTGGCCGGCCTGTGCCGGCCCAGGTTCGATCCCCGGCATCCCATATGGTCCCCTGAGCACCTCCAGGAGTAATTCCTGAGTGCAGAGCCAAAAGTAACCCCTGAGAGTCGCGGGTGTGACCCAAAAAGCAAAAAAAAAAAAAAAAGTATTATGCTAGAAAATTTCAACTATTTTCTCTGCTCAACAGAAAGTGCTCCGTTAGGGAGAAGTCTTCATTTACATTACTGCCATGGCTACAGTTTTATCGGGAGTCACATAAAACAAAAGACCATGCTCAAATAACTAAAACTCAATTAATTCCAACAATACATACACAGTGCAGCTCGATAGATACAAAGCATAATAGCTGTTGTCTCATCAGCAGATACGCAACATAATAGCTTCTGCGCTCATCAGTCTGCTACGTATAGCTTATCTAAGCAACACGAGCAACAGCTCATTTCCCACCGCCCTGCTGTTTATTAATTTTGCAATATGCTAGGGCACGTGCATACTCCTGAAACTTCCATAAGACGATCAATGTGTCAAAATTCTTTAACAAAATTGCAGTTGACTGCTACGACTAGCTGTTCTTTTAATTTTTAAGGCTCACACAGAAAAGAACAGTTCTGCCAAAGGAAACATTTCCCAATAAATCTATCAACTAGTTTATTAATAACCTTGTACTGTTTTATTAAAGAGAAAACCTGGGTCTCTCCATTCTTATCTCCATGGCTGAGATTTAAAGGAGGTGGGAGGGACTGGAGTGATATTACAGTGTAGCACTTGCCTTGCAGCGGCCAATCTGGGTTGGACCCCCAGCCCTCTATATGGTTCCCCAAGCCCACCAGGAGTGATCCCCGAATGCAGAACCTGCAGTAACCCCTGAGTAGTGCCATACTAGAAGGTAACATAAAATAAAGGGGTAGAGCTGTATCTTTCTCGTATCTTCCACACACTAGAAACACTGTCAAGACTATGAGGCGTCCTTAAGGACACAGCCCACCACAGCACTGAGTGTCACCCCCAAACTCAATGCCGGTGAAATGAAACCTGGATGAAAGTAAGCATAGAGTTTGCAGGATAATTACAGCAGAGAGCCCGGGTGAAAGGCCCCAAGAGCAGCGGAATGACAAGCCCCACTCAACAAACCTAGGATCACTTATAAGGTAGTAGCCTACCGAAAGCAAACTGCACTAGAAATTCATTTCCGAGACAACTTCCCTGCTTCAGGAAGGCCCCGTGGAATCAGTGACAAGCTGTATACATTACAACTTCCTTTAAGCAGGCTTCAGAATCAACAGTGAACGGGTCCTGGAGCCACTTGTCTTCACAGCAGCCCTCACACGCACCACACCAAATTCCGTTTGCTTGTCTAGCAGATTGAGTCATCTCACTAGAAAGCAATCCATGCTCTCTGAGGGACTAAATCCTGCTAGGGAATGAAAACACAGAACAGGATTAGACCAGTGCGACAGTCAACCCTTCGTGCAATCAAAGGTGTAAACGGAATACAATGAGTTGGAATTCTTAAGAAAACACAAGGCAGGGGCCAGAGCAATAGTACAGTGGGGTGGGCGCTTGCCTTGCGTAGCCAACCTGGGTTTGATCCCTGGTATCCCATAGAGTCCCCAGAGCAATGTCAGTGGTAATTCCTGAGTGCTGTTGAGTCAAGAGTAAGCCCTAAGCATTTCTGGGTATAGAGAGAAGAGGGGAGGGAAGGGGAGGAAAGGAGGAGGAGGGGATGGAAAGGGGCGAAAAAGGGGAAGGAAGGGAGGGGAGGGGAGAGGAGGGGAGGGGGGAGAGGAGGGGAGGGGAGGGAAGAAAGGGGGAAAGAAAAAAGAGCAGAGCAAATAGATGGCAGGGTTCAGCTAACTTGGGGACTCCCTGGGGAGGAATCCTATAGCCTTCAGGGCGATATCTGCTTCCCAGGAGCCTCTGCCTCATGTCCAAGGTTTCTCCGTTCCTCCCTCTCATGAGGCGACAGAACACCAAGAAGGAAAGGACACCTGCCAGCTTTCAGCTCCACAGCACTGAGCTAAGCCAGGGCAACACGTTCAGGACGTTTGTTAAGACACTTCCCTAGGGAGTTGGCCACATAGGTTCTGTGGACAGAGAGGAGATAATGCCCGCTTGGGTCGAGCCCTCAGGAGCCAGTACTCCCTGTACCAGTGCTGAGTCAAAAGCAGGCGAGGAGCCTTGAAGGTAATTCTCAGCATTCTCTGAGTGTGATGCCATCTTGCTCACCTTATAAAGAAAAGGGGCAGAGGGGCGGAGCGATAGCCCAGCGGGTAGGGCGTTTGCCTTGCACGCCGCTGGCCTGTGCCAGCCTGGGTTCGATCCCGGCATCCCATATGGTCCCCCGAGCACCGCCAGGAGCAGTTCCTGAGTGCAGAGCCAGGAGTAAGCCCCTGAGCATGCGCGGGTGTGACCCAAAAAGCAAAAAAAAAAAAAAAAAGAAAAGGGGCAGGGAGACAGACCATGGGCACAGCCAGCATTCCTGGCCCCTCAGAGCCCCCAATCCCCACCAGGAGTGATTCCCTGAGCCTGGGGTCAGGAATAAGCCCTGAGCACCGTTGTGTATGGCCTAAAAAATTAAAAATAAAAAAATTTAAAGAGTTTGTCAAACAATGATAGTTGGAAATGATCACTATGGACAAGATCTGAGGCTGAAAGCAGTAAAGGGCATACAGGATAACCTTTCAGCACTTTATTGAAAACGGTAATGCCCAAGAGTGAGCACGAGCGTGAGTGTGAGAGCGTGTGAGTGCGAGAGAGAGAGAGGGGAGAGAGAGAGAGAGAGAAGAAAATGGTGGCGAGAGTGGTAATGGCAGGAGGAACAGGGGACACCGACAGTGGGAACGTACAGTAGTGAAGGGAAGTTTGTCGGGAATTGTCTTGAGTAAAAGCCAACCATGAACAACGTTGTAACTGTGCATCTCACTGTGATTCAAATAAACAAAAAAGAATTTTGTCAAAGACACCGAAGTTGTGACAGAGCTCCGACGGAAGCCAAGGCTTAACACAGGCACCTGGTGTTACCACCAGTGGCTCCAGTGCTGGGATGCAAGTGCCGACCCCGAGCTCTGGGCCCAACACTCAGCCACCTTCTGTGCTCAGCAAGTCACACAACCACACTCAGGAAGGGGAGTTGAATTTACTTGGTTGGGAAAAAAATAAGACACTGGGATCGCTCTGCCCTGGTAAGGCTGCACGGGGACAGTGCAGTAAAGGCAGTTTCTGACAGTTCTGACGTGGGCCCGAGAGGCCGGAGGGCGGAGCTGAGCTCGCGCGGGCCCCTCAGAACAGGGCTTCCTGGGAATGACAGGTGGCCAGTGGGCCTTTCCCAGCTCTGTGGGGTTTTCCTTTTTTCAGTTCTGCTTCTGTTTTGTGGGGTAGAGGCAAGGGAGGCGTCAATAGCACTCACAAGCCAGGTGCTCTCCGGCTGAGCCGTCCCTGAGCTCCTGGTTCTGCTCTCTTGAGGGGACAGGGAGACACAGGCCATTAGGGGAGGGATGTTCTAGAGCACAGGTGCTCTCCGGCTGGACTCTCCTCGGCACTAGGGCTGTGCTACAGGAACAGGGAGCGGAAACTCACCCCGAAACCTTCGCCAAACACACAACCAGCAGACTCTGGGCCACCAGCCACTGACATTCTATAAGCCCCAAGCACCGCCAGTGGCCTACACACAGCGTCCACCTTTCCACGCCCCCAGCCTGAGTCACCATTTCGGAACTGCTGCCTCAGCACTCACTTAAACGTGGTGCAGAGCCTGCTCCAACTACACAGGCTTCCCTGGTTATGCCAACGTGACTGTTCCTCTTTGGCATGGCTCGGTAGCTTATGTATAGTTCTGGCAATGAGAGACACAGTTTTCCCCCATATAAATTAATGATATTCACACTCCTTTAAAATGGAAAAAAAAAACCTTATGAAATCATGCCAAGAAGGACATTTCCAACAGTGGAGGGGCAGAAACCATGAACAATGATTTCACTCTATCTCCAGTTATTCCACTTGTGCCTTATAAGCAAAACAAAGATTTCCACATGTAATGTAAGACACTCGATACATTCCCAACAGTTCGAGAATGAAAACATTAGCCATACTATGCTTTTAAAAAAAATCATTATGCAATGATTAAACTAAAGAACAGATGATACAAAAAGGTTTGCATTTCAATAGAACTAGCTTTATTATTAATAATTTTTTAAACAAAAAGAAAGTCTAAAAGCAAATGCAGGTATGTACCAAGGGTGAATGTGGCCTGGTACTTACAAAGGAGCGCTGTGTCAGAAGCGGAAACAGCATATTAGGAGAAAAAGACTATTTCAGGTGCTGTCTGCTCGAATAACCTGGAGACGCGCGTTAACTGAAAGGCGCTCAGCCAAGCAATCAGCGTTAACCAAAAGGGAAAACAAATACCACCGGTTGCTTCCAGAGAACTCTGTGGTCGCAGCGTGAGAACTGGCATCAACTCACAGTCTTCTCATTTTCCCCATTCTCTATGATTTTCCTCTTCTTCTCGTCTGTTTTTTTTCTTGAAGATGTTATTTGGTAAAACTGTAGCTCTTTGATGCTTTCACTAATGTCATCGAGCGCCCTGCGAGCAAACACACGGGACTGAGTGAAATGCCCGCAGAGGCGGGGCGACCCTCACACAGCGGCACTTTGCCTGCCCACGGGGCAAGCCGGGCTGCCTAGCTGAGGAGACAGTTTCTGCCAAGGAAAGGTAAGGAGGCTGTATTTTTCCTTAAAAACAAAAGGGGGTCTGATTAGAAAATAACCCCAAGTGTGGCAGGGTCAAGTTTCCCAAACCATTCCCTGCGGTGCTGGGCTGCCCCAAGGCGAAGGGCAAAAAGAGAATTCCAGGGCCAAAGTTGAGGGAAACTCAAGTCTCTTTTCCAAAGTGCTGTGCGGAGCAGTGACTGCACCGACTTGCGATGTGGGTTCTCAGGAGGGAGCCAGAGGCTCTAGCCACAGGTGCTCTGGGCCTGCTGGTGACCTCAGTGCTGGACTCTCTGACCAGCTGTGGAACAGGGTTCGCCTGCACTAACTGCAACCTGGCTCTAGCCACCAGCATCGTGACAGGCACAGAGGGAGGCGACCCCTGCTGCGGCATGACCTCCGCCCCCCACACCAAAGTCTCCATCTCCCAGCCCTTCTCCTCAGGCCACAGGCTGCTTTGCTCTGCCGCAGTCCAGGGAGCACTGCACAGCGAGCAGGCCGAGCACTGAGCTCTGAGCCACACGGGCCGGGGGTCCTCTTGTGGAGAACAAGCTGCACGTGCTTGGCATCAGTCCCACCAGTTATACAACCACCTGGCTCTTCTCATCAGGAAGCGGCTCCCCGGGTGGCGCGAGGCCTGGGCCACCACCTACCCGGCGCAATCCAAAGGACCCGAGTGTCCCAAGTACTCTCCGAACACGGTGTGTGGCACGACATGAACCATGAGGCCAGGGGTGAGCCGGGACCATACCAAGGGGCTGCATCAGGAGTCACCGTGGTGGCGGACAGGGCCTCAGAGCCTGCCTGGGAACTGTGACAGGCTAGGCAACAGTCAAGGGCGCGACGGCCTTTCTGAAAGGGGAAAACGGGACCGACCACCTACTGCTCAGGTCCAGCATCCTGTGGCTCGCCTCCCACTACCCTGGCACATGGGAGCTGCTGGCAGTGGAGGGGCCACAGGCTGCCCTCACACACGTGGCTGCCAAGTGTGATACTCCTGAGGAATACAACGCCAGAGGACACGGACACGCCCGCCGGGGTCTTTAAACCCCTCGCACATCTGTGCCAAAGAAAGTAACATCGAAGAAGCCATCCGCAAGAGCCGAAAAGTTCATCTGGGAGCTGATCTTTCTACAGCCTCGCCAAAGCGTTTCCGTCCAAAAAGGTTCCCGTCTAGGCAGGAACTGCCCACCTAAGACCCAAAACGATTCCAACAGCTGAACAAAGCAAGTCACCTCGATTTCAGAACTGCAGTAAGGTCCCAGACATCTCCAGATGGAATAGCCGGATCCAACTAGGATCCCTGAGAATCTTGGCAAAAGCCACATTAGCCTTCCACTTGACTCCATGAGCCTGCCACCCCACCTCCCAGGAAACAAAGAAGTGGAGACATCAACTCCAGCAGAGGGTAACTGGGGGGAGTACGCCTCGGCAGGACCCACACTTACCTGTGAGAAGCAGCCTTCTTTGGTGCAAATTCATATTCTTCTGGATACCAGCGTCTACACACAGCAGAAATGGAACTCTCAAAGGGAAACCGTCTCAAACACACAGAATCACCACCTGCCAGACATGCCTCAACACTGGAAACTGCACCTGGGCTGGGACCTGCCTCCCTTCAGGGACCTCCTCTCTCTCTCCTCTCTGGGTGCCTAAGTTTGCCATGACCTAAGATTTCCACATCGGTCTGCCCACCCAGCTCTCTCCTGAGCTCCTGTCCTGGGCAGTCCAACCACCTGCTGGCCAGCTCAATCCTGAAACTCATCCAGACACTTCAAACTCAACATCTCTAAAAAGTCACACCCGTCAGTCACCCAGTCGTCCGTTCCTCCTCACTGGCCGTTTCTCTCTGAGCAGTGCCGCCACCCAGCTAGGATGACGAAGTCCAAGCACCAGAGTCACCCCAGGCCTCCCCTCTTTTCTTTTTCCTCTGCCCAGCCACTGCAGCGCTTGCCCGCAACGGCGCTCTCGACGACAGCCTTTCTCAAATTATCTCCATCTCCTCCCCACACCCCTCCTGGCCTTCTTCTCCCCCAGCGGACACACCGCCTTCCCTCCATCTCGGACCCCCTCCTCCAGCTTCCTTACCGAGAGCCCTCATCTTCACTTCCACTCATTCCTCTCTTTCAAAGACACAAAGTAGTTCTAGAGGAATCCCATCCCTCACAAGCTCACACCCTGAGCCCTGCCTCTCCCAGTGCAACACGTCCGACTCGTCATCTTCCTGCTCCCTTGGAAACAGCCTCTACCTGCTCAAACAAGGGGCACCCTCACTCTTTCTCAATGGCAATGTGAAAGCAGCTCCTGGTTCTGAAGCTCTCCCTGCTCACCACTCTGCTCCGGCCCGGCAACCCCCCCAAAACGGAGAGGGAGGCCCTTACTGACTCTGCACACAGTGGGATCCGTGCTCGGAGGCCAGGCTAGGGGGTGTTCTCCACACCTATCAACCCACTGGGTTCTTGGCTTTCCCTCCAAAGTACCAGCACACACACACGCCCCACAGCTGACACAACTCGTGGCTTTCTGACACTGTTCCCCACTGATTCTCCCCAGTCCAGAATGAATTAGGGTCCTACCCAAGCGAGAATGGGATGAGGAAGTCAACACACCCACTTGGCATTCTCCATGCCAGTGCGCCACTCAGCAACTTTCCACTGATTTCTCAATTAAAACATGCTAAATCACGGCAATTTAAGGGATCCTAAATATAGCCCTTACCTGCACAGTTCTTTAACAGTGCTCACATCAATTATTCTATAATGAAGATGTTTCATGAACTGGGGCATGTATTTGTCAAGAAACTTCTTATCTGCATGAACTGAATTTCCTAGAAAGACACGAAGCATACCGCATCTGTGTATTTCTAGACGTATATGAAAGGAAATAAAAGCTCACAAACTGTATTTGAAATGAAGATGAATTTCTTTTTTTTCCAACTCAAACAATAAAAGCACCTAAAGGTTTCTACATGAGGTTTTGAGTCTAGCTGATCAGGTGACAAGCGAGGACCTCTGACCATGAAGACAGTTCACATATCATCAATTTGCAAATGTCCTCTCGGTGAACAAAAGGATAAACCTATCAGTCCACATAATTAAAAATAACATACAGACATGTTTGTTACTCTTAAAAAAAAATCATACCTGATGTATAGATTTTTCTCCCAGTGTTCCAAAATTTGTACCACTAACACTGAAAATTTATACTGGATTACATAAGTAGAAAAACCTTTATTTACATTCCAGTTATAACAAACCACAGCCATATTCATGCATCCATACAGCAATGAATATTTAAAAACACTACATTTCAAAAGAGAAGTTTAATATAGATACCAGTTGGCCGCAGGCCGAGGGTGAGGGGAGAGGGAAGATACAATATATACTCTGGACTTAATGTCAAATATTTTTAAAAGAATTTTTACGGAAAGTTTAAGTTACTCCACCAGTTTACATATACAAATACAAATATATCTCCACAGAACAGTAATTTCCCCTCTCCCAATGGCAGGCATTTCCACATCTCAAAGAAATGGCCCGTCTCTTAAAAAAACAGTGTCACAGACAAAAAAAAAAAAAACAGGTGAACAGTTTCAGCTGAAACTAAAGAGATATAGTAGCAAATAAAATGTGCGGGTCTTGATTAAATTTTGCTTCAAAAAAAAATGGCCAGACACTAGACGTCAGATGATGTGACTGGATTTTTTAATGATCTTAACTTAAATATGATCACAATACTGTTAACAATGTCCTCAGTCTTAGGAAATGTTTGGAAGTGTTTTAAGAACAAGGTGTTGGAAGGCCTAAAATATTATTTTCAAAAGTCCAACCAAAAAAATAAGACAGGCAAAGCAAAACAGGGACTCCCAGGTAACCATCACTGAATCCAATTTGTACGGCTTGAGGATTTCCCTAACAAAAAAACACAGGAGATGTCTGATTGAGGCAGTCTGAATATCCCAGCTCTCAGGTCAAGTTTCAGGACGCTTCCCCCCATATTCATTTTAAAAACTTGAACTCAAAAGTTAAGAGGTGAAATCCAAATCAGAGTAACTGGCGGACAGGCTGGTCTCGGCCGATCTTTCTGGAACTGCAGTCTCTGGCACCTCTACAACGGAAGGCTATCTACCCAGGGGCACGAGGATCGGATTTTACCTGCGAGTGGACAGAGCCCCGGAGGAGTCTGCTGTCACAAAGGACAGAAATTCATACTCTGCCTGCTGCAATGTCATTGTACTCTCCTTCACTGCCTTGGTTAGACCAGACTGCAAGAGAGAAGGCCCAGCACCCCCACCAGAAACATATGAGGTCAGTTTTCAAAGGCATCCAGAAATGAAACTTCACTTCTAAAACGGACAAATATAACCATAGTTGGATCAGTTCTAGAGCCCAAGTTTAAACTGAAACAGTGATCTTGAAATTGATTTTTTTTTTTCTTAAAAGTCTCCCAAGTCAAATTAAGCTATGTTCCCTGACTGTTACTATTTCCACAGGCCAAAAAAAAAAAAAAAAAAAAAGATGGTGCTCCAAAGTCCAAGGATTGAACCTCTGGAAAAAAACGATTACCAGGCGAGCAGCACTCCCCCTGCTGGCAGCTGACGGCTAACCTTATCCAAGATGGACTGGACAATCCACACTGCCGTTCGCAATAGGGAGAGGGAGAAAGAGGATATTCAGGACAAGATCTCCAAGATCCCAGAGGTGAAAGGTGAGCAAACAAGCAAGCAGTTCCCCGGGCCTCCAAGCCACCTTCCTCTAACCTTTAAGTACCATCCAACAATGTCTAGGATTCAGATGTGGGAGCAACAAGCTTGTTACTGATCCCCAGAGCAGCAAGCCTGCCATTCGGTGATGTTACCTTCCCGTGATGCTCTTTACACCAATCTGACATGCTGTCCAGTAACTCATCTGGCTGTTTAATAATCAGGTTAGGGCCCTGTGGACGGGAAAAGCCATTAGACATCCAGAATCAACAGGGACAACCTGGGTTTCTGAGGTACAGCTTAAGCCGCTTTAGGATTAAAGATACTTACCAGAGAAGGAGGGCACTTTGTTAACTCTAAAAGCAGTCCTCAATCATTCCCAGTTTATTAGAGCAAAAAGAAAAGAAGAACACACAACCCTCAAGCACACAACAAAAACACCTGCCAAGAGAGGACACAGATATTGGTCAAAGGTCAGCCAATTACTGCCCCAGTCTGTGACTTTTATTTTATTTTTGCCAGGAGGCAGAGAAAAAAAATTTTACAAACCTTTGTGAAGTTATTTAAACACACACACACACACACACACACACCGACAAGAGGTAATGTGTCACTCTAAACCTAAAATACTGAACGTCTGTGTCATTTTAGAAAAAGTTTGCCAGCCTGATTTATTTTGAAAAGCATAACACCAAGAGAAGAAAGCAAATCCCAGAACAGTAAATACTCGCACAGACTTTCATTGACACTTTTTTTTTTTTTTGCTTTTTGAGGTTACACCCGGCGACGCTCAGGGTTACTCCTGACTCTGCACTCAGGAATTACTCCTGGCGGTGCTCGGGGGACCATATGGGATGCCGGGGATCGAACCCGGGCCTGCACAGGCCAGCCGCGTTCGAGGCAAACGCCCTACCCACTGGGCTATCGGCTCCGGCCCCATTGACACGAGTTTTAAAAGCACACGTTCACATCTGCATACGAAGTCTGGAGAGGACAGGTGAGGGGGTACACGCTTACAGTACTGGGCCAGGGTGGCAGTACCATCCAATGGGAAAGGGCAACTGCCTTGGATGTAGCTGACCTGGGGTTCAATCCCTGGTACCCATTCGGTCCCCCAAGCCCCATCAGGAGTGATCCTTGCACTCAGAGTCAGGAGTAAGTTCTGAGCATGCTGGGTGTGGCCCCAAAACGAAACAAAAAGCTTACATTTATTTTAGACAAAATCCTGCTGCTCTTTCATTTTAACAGTATGTATTGTGGAACTGCTATTGTGGGGTCACACTGGGTGATACCTTGGCCTGCTAGGCTCTGGGGGCCCGCCGAGCTAGGAAACAACCCCAGGGTGAAAAGAGAGGCCCTTCAAGTCTTGGCTCCATTTAACTTAAACACTCAATGTGGAGTTTTTCCACAGGATCCCAGCAGTAACAGAAACCAGACTTGGCCCTTCAAGCCAGTCCCCAGGGCTGTTTCTGGTGCTGGAGAAGTGGGGTCAGATCTCCTTCCAGGAAAGATTACAGGATCAAAGAGGCTACCGATAATGAAAGTTCTTCAAGCTCTCTGGAAGATGAGTAACCGATAAATTCAAGGCATCATCACTACCAAGGAGGTGAAAAGTTTGCAAACCACTGAGACGTTTGGCTTCGGGGTCTGGCTGGGAGCTCCTGCTGCAATGCTGAGCTACACGCTGGACTCTGCAACCACTGAAATGACCGACAAGACTTTGACTAAACTGCCTGATATCCACACAACTAATAAGGAGTTTTAGCCAAACAGGAAAAGTGGCTACGGTAATCTCCATGGAGATCCAGAAATTGTGTTCAGCTAACATTATATTAAAAGAAAAAAAGCTCTCTCATCAGAGGGGAAAAAAATCCGATTAAAAACAACAACAACAACAAAAATCCTATTCATCTAAATAACATTCTAGATCCCGGTCTGGCACACTACACTACCTACAGAAAAAAATTCCTAAGTAGAGTATTTGCTGTTCTGCCAGCATAAAACATTTGCCCCTCAGACCTGTATACAAGAATAAAACAGATTTTCCATGGAATTGACACTTAAATGCCAACAATCCCTAAGCATTTAAAAAAAAAAACTCCCTTACCCTCCTCTGACTGAGTCTATTTACAATGCCACACTCATCCCAAGCTGTGGGAAAACAGACCCACATTTCCTCCAGGGTCCAGATCAGTTAACTGGTCCATTAAACTGTCAGTATTTCACATTATATCAACAGTCCAAAGGAAATACTCTTCTGTGGCCAAGGGTAAGCAGGGCTGGTCAAATAAAGGCACTGACTTGAGTATCCATTTCCAGCAAACTCTAAATAACCAAACTTAAAACTCAGATATTTACACAAAGCTGTTTTTTAGTTTAGGTTTCTTTCCCCCCTTTTTGGAAAGGTGTTAGATGCTGTAAGGAAAAATACAAAGTCCTGTACTTCTCTAGGTGGGATGTTAGGGGATTCTGAGACAGCTGCTGGAGCTGAAGTGATAGCACGGTGGGGAGGACGTTTCCCTTGCATGCAGCTGACCCTGGTTCGATCCCCGGTAACCCCTGTGGTCCCCCGAGCACTGCCAGGAGTAATTCCTGAGTGCAGAGCCAAGAGTAACCCCTGAGCATTGCGGGTGTGACCCAAAATGCATAAAAAAAAAAATGCTGCTCCTCCATGTCGGGTACGCCACACAACAGCACTTCCTCAAGAAATGTCTTTTCCTTTTGACCTCCCCAGCACAGTCTTAGATGGAGTTTGATCAAACTGACCAGAGCTGAGCGCACGAAGCCTGTCCACACTCATCTGAAGAAGACTCTCTCTCCCACAAATATCCCTCCTGGGTGTCTCTTCCAGAGTATCTTGCTGCCTCTGAACACTGGTGACAGGAAGCAGTCACCAAGGCCTGGGGCTGACACCCCACGGACACAATAACCATTAGACACCTGGGAAATTGTCAGGCTTTGTGACTGGTCAAAGGCAACAGGTGGGCTTGTCTCCAACATGCTCTAGACGAAAAGGCAGAGGGATGCGTGGAGTCGAGCTAAAGCCCAGCGTATCGTGTGAAGATGTCAACTTTGGCCGAGTCACTAACCCTGGCAGGACAACTCTTGTCTTACTGGTGAGGCAGCTGGAGTTAAACTGGTTCCCCCAACAACCAGTGAGGGAGCCCTGGGCAAGACAGTCCATAGATCTGTGCCAAAATATCCTGTTCCGTAAGATAAACAGACAATACCTCCACCATGCCACGGCTGTGAGGTCTCTGATGAACTAGTGCAAATAAAGCATTTACAACTGTGTCCGGCACATAGAGAACATTTCTGTAACTTTGCCCCAACTTCCTTGAAAATAACCAGGCTCTGACAGATTCCTTTGGCTCCAGTAGCCGTGTTACCCGACCTGCACCCTCGGGTCTCCATAGATGTATGAAATAAAAGAGGTAGGAGGCGGTGACTTTGAGACTTCCAACACAGTCTAAACTATGATGGGCTCCTGCAGCCTCACCTACCTCGGCCAGGATGTTGAGATCAGAGTCTGTGATCAAACAGGCCATCTCAATAATCTGGTCCTTCTCAATGTCCAATCCTGTCATCTGCAACAAGAAATCAATCCCTTTAAGAGACACAAAACCCTCCTTCTGGCCTCTAAACTCAGGTCACAAGATGACTTAACAGGGGTACCCCCAAACTCTTCAGTTTATGTCCCAGAAGCAACACACACACACACACACACACATACACACGCACACACACTCTCACACTCTTTTTTTCCCTCCCATTTTTAGGCCCCACCCAGCGATGCTCAAGAGTTACTTCTAGTTCTGTGTTCTGGGATGTCTCCTGGTCCGGCTAGGCCAACCCAGGTTCACCGGCCAGCAAGGCAACTGCCCTCCCCTGCTTTACTACTGTTCCACCCCTTAGAAGCAATACAGAAACGACAACGGTCTATGGGCAAGCTCTCCCGCACCAAACATAAATCAGTGATTCAGTATCAGGGCCTGCTCCACGCAGGCCACCTGGTCCCTCTCGGCCCCATGCAGCGCGATCCCAGAGAGCTGACAGCAGTTCTCTGCCCCCTTTCTAAAGTTTCCCTATGCCTAACAGCGCTTACTCTTAGCCCCACTTCATGTGGCTCACAACAGAACACACTCCCAAGTCCTCACTAGGAAAAGTCGGGGGTGGAGGGGTGGTCGAGAGGGTAGTCCCGGGCATGAGATCGGAAAACCCTAAAGGGGTCGGAACTGAGTTCTGGCCCAACTCGGATCCTGGCCAACAGCCCGACCTTGGGGAGCGGAATCCTCTCTGGGCCTCAGTTTTCTGGAATGAGGGGTAGGGCTGAGTCATGTCCGGCGTCCCATCTCGCTCTACCCCTCTGAGTTCTGAAAGACTGGGGAAGTGGGGTGAGAAGCTGAGCTGGGGCCCCTAAACCCCAGTCCCGGGCTCTGGAAGGCCCGGGGTCCAGAGCGTTAGGGGTCCCGTCCCGGCGGAGTTGGAAGGAGCCGGCCATATGGATGACGCCTCCCTGATGTTGTAAAGAAACCCGAGTCCCGCAATGCCCAGCCCGCACCACTCCCGGCTCCCACCCCGCCCCGCGCAGCCCCCGGGCCCAGGCCCCGGAGCGCCCACCTGCCACCCGAGTCCAGGCGCCGGAGCCTTCCCCGGACCCGCTCGGCCCCCGGGTCCTCCGCACCCAACTCCCTCGCCGTCCCCCTCCCGCCGACCTCACTCACCTCCAGGTCCACCCAGACCATCCGCTGAGCCATGCTCTCCCCTGCCGCCATGGCTGCGCCACCTGCGCGGACCCCGCGCGCCCCGAGCTGCCCGCGTCTCCCCACCCACACCTCGCAACAGCCCGGAGCCGAGGGAGCCGCCTAGCATCACCGGCACGAGCCGCCACGGCCCCGAGCTTTTCTGCCGGCGCTGGCGCAGGCGCGATGGTCGCTAAACGTCGCAAACCCGCGGGGAGGCGCAGGGGGCAAAGACCACGAGTAGACCACAAGTCCCGGCATGCCCCGCGCCGGCTCGTCCTCAGCTCGCCCGGCTAAGCTGCCGCAGGGTGACGGGACTTAGAGTCTCGCCTGCTGCAGGGCCGCTTTCCCCCCCCGCCACGTGTTTTCGGGTGTTACTGGACGCGGATGTTTTTCAGAACTAAGTTTATTCGTTTCAAAGAGTTATTTCCTGAGTTTGGATTAGTCTCTAACCGCCTCGTTGAGAAAGAACTCCATGACTTCTTTGGTCGAAAAGGACGTTTGTCTACTTGGGATTTTATATACATTATACATATATATTTTTTTCACACACACAGACACCTTTTCACTTAACTGCTTTATCGCTGAGCATACTATTTTTTTTTTTTTTGGTAATGGGGGTGTTGTTTTATGGGTTTTTTGTTGGTTTCTTTTTCCCCTTAAGAGATGAGGCAGTGTGTGCCTTTTGTTTTTCTATTAGAAGCCTAGTGTCACTGTCATTAAAAACTTTACAGATCCTTAAATGAAATCTTGCCCAACATTTCATGAGATCTTGTCCCACATTTCACTTGGCACACATATGATTTTCGATAAAGTGCCCTGCCTGACTTGGCACAGGATTTTTCCTTCTTTGTTACGCTGTCGCGTTGTAGGTCAGCTGCTGTGTGTCAATGGTGATGAGATTCCACCCACACAAGTTCTAAAGTATAGCAGGAAACTGTGTTACAACTAAAATCACCGCTGTCCTCTCTGAATGTGCTTCAGTTTTAATCAAATTATCTCTTAATGTCCCCCAACAAGTTAAAATTTCTATTACTGTAGCCAAGTAAAGCAGCAGGTAAGGGCACTTGCCTTGTTCTCAGGGCTACCAGGTATATCCCAGGCACGTGTATGTTCCCCCAGTACCAGGAGTGATCCCTTAGCACAGAGCCAGCAGCAAACCCTGAGCAGGCCCAGCTGTGGCCCGAAACCCAAATAAACATGCAATTCCCATCATGCCCAAGCATGAAGATGCTACCAACAGGCCCTTTTGGATGTACCAAAAGCACAGGCATCTCTTAGAATGGTGGCAATTAGGTAGCAAATGACTGTGCAGAAAGCAACTTTGTCACAAATAGAGTTTTGAGTCTGGTATTGTGATCTCTTGTTTTTCTGAAAGCCACTTTGCTAATTACAGGACATATGTTCTGATTCATAGTAATTCTTACTCTGTAAACAAAGTCCTTACTTACCTAGCAGGAACTCAGATCAATTTTCTCTGAAGCGTTTCATATCATATACAAGTTACTGTATATATGATCACATTCCTACACAATCATAAACAGTAGACACTTATGTTCACTGGGTGTATATTGCAACTGTATTACCTGATGAGTCACAGAATTACTAGGGTTTTTTTATTTGTTTTATTCCTTTGTGCCTGCACTGTCTACCCTTTTGGCAATCCCAGTGTCCAAGCTGAAAGAGGGCTTAACGTTGTGAGATAACGTTGATAGTAACTGTATCATAAGCCGGCACTTACATTTAAAAAAGGGGTGGTGGAACAGTAAGGAAAGGACGTTATGCTTTATTGTACTCCTAAAACATATAAAAATTGACATAATTTTATAAACAAATTTTTACCTCAATTGCCTTTTTTTTTCTTTTTTGGGTCACACCCGCGGCGTTCAGGAGTTACTCCTGGCTCTGCACTCAGGAATTACTCCTGGCAGTGCTCAGGGACCATATGAGATGCCAGGGATCGAACCCGGGCCGGCCGTGTGCAAGGCAAACGCCCCTACCCGCTGGGCTACCGCTCCGGCCCTCAATTGCCTTTTTAAAAGAGCTTGTTGCAAAAAACAAATTGTCAATGTTTTTAGATCTTTTTTCAAACATCAATGTACAGAAATCCCTCTTAAATGGGGTCAGGATCTAGAAAGAGAAGGGTGTCCTTACAAGTATGAATCAGCAAACTACAGGACCCAGCATGCTTTGCATCTCCTTAAAGAAATGATTCTGCTTTCCCTACCTAACCTGAGCAGGCATGCTCCTGGGACTTTTTTTTGTGGGGGAGGGGGTCACATCCAGCAATGCTCAGGCTCTTCGCTCAGGAATTACTCCTGGCAGTGCTTAGGGGACCATATGGGATGCTGGGGATCAAACCTGGCTCTGCCGCGTGCAAGGCAAATGCCTACACACTATCACTCTGGCCCCTCCTGGGGCTTAGCCTTGAATTTGGGGTCTGCAAGTCAATTTCTTCATGAAGCATTCTCCGATCTCCCTTAGTTTTGTTTCCAAATTAATTCTATTTGTAGTTAAAACAAGAGTGATTTTGTTGCAGTCAGCATTTCTTAGCTTTATTTGATTTTATCTTGCAGTTCAAGGGATGTAACCCAGCACTTCCTACATGCAAGTTGGATGCTCTACCACAGAGCTAGATTCCCCATTTTTATTTCTTAGTTTGCTCCTGTTTTGCTTGGTTCTGGAGCCACATTTGGCAATGCTCAGAGTTTACTTACTCATGGTTCACTGATCACTCCTGGCAGTGCAGCATATGCAGTTCCTGAGATAAGACTACCCCAAGCAAGGCAAATGCCTTACATGTTGTACTAGCTCTGCAATTCCCAATGTTTCTTTTTGTTTTCTTTTTTGCTTTTTGGGTCACACCCAGCGATGCTCAGGGTTACTCCTGGGTCTGCACTCAGGGAATCACTCCTGGCACTGCGTGAGGGACCATATGGGATGCCGGGATCGAACCGGGTAGGCTGCATGCAAGGCAAACGCCCCTACCCATTGGACTATCGCTCTGCTAGCCCCCCAATGTTTCTTAAAGTTGGTTCACAGAAAGTTGAAATACAGAAACTTTTATCAGTGGGCTTTTATTTTCTCTTTTTTAATGACAGATCCATCTTCTAAAGTATTGTTTGTTTGTTTGTTTGTTTGCTTTTTTGGGTCCACCCAGCGATGCTCAGGGGTAAGTCCTGGCTCTGCACTCAGGAATGACTCCTGGCGATGCTTGAGGACCATATGGGATGCCGGGATTGAACCCAGGTCGGCTGCGTGCAAGGCAAACACCCTACGTGTTGGACTATCACTCTGGCCCCTAAAGTATTATTTTTAAAATTTTTCAAATGACGTCTTTGTTTTCCAAAGTAACCTCTGTATCATTAATTGGTTTCATAACAAAACAACCCGCCCGTTTACCTTTGAAAACGTATATCCTGGATATTTATAGTCATAATTTAAAAATATTTAAGTTAAAATTGTGTGTGGATATAGGAAACATTCATATGAAATGTATAAATATGAAAGACAATGGACTTTCATAACAAGACATTTTTATTAGTGTGGCATAATATAAGATTTCAGTTTATAGAGGGTCTTTTTGTGTAGTAGGATATTAGTAATCTTAAATTTACAAACCCAGCCTTGTAACCAAGAGGGAGCCCCACAGAAGAACAGGGCTCTTGGGTTCTGAGCAGTCTCACCTTTGCAAGGGCTCAATCATTTCTATTCCTTTCTCTTTCCCAACAGAATCCACTACAAAGTCACACTTTTCTACTCAGAAATTGCTTTCTTGTGTGTGTGTGTGTGTGTGTGTGTGTGTGTGTGTGTTTGTTTCAGTGTGAGCTGATAAGGAGCTGTGGTCGCAAACATTAAGGGGATCGGCTGGCCCAGACAGTGAGTCAGGAGTGAGGCTTAGCAGTGAGGTTTTACATGCCTATGCGCACGCCCAAGGGCTGGCTTCCATCTCTGGCCCCACCACTACTATTAATATTAATAATAAAGAATGAACAGTGAGAAACCTTGCTGTCTGGAGGCCATTTCAGGAAGAACAGAGCATGTGTTCTTTCTCTTTTAGAAAGGGGCTCTTCCCAGGGCAGTACGGGGGGTGGCAAGTGCTCAGGGAACCAGGCGGTGCTGGGGACGGAAGCCAGGCTCCTGCTGACACGGCCTGCGCCCAGCCCACTGGGCTCTCTCCTGGCCCTGGAATGCATCTTCCTCAAGAATCTGCACCACTGGGTCACCTGACAGAAAGCACCACCTCCATTTTTAATCCCAGGGGCAGAGATCCAGATAAAGGGTCTTCAGATCAAAAACATTCCACATTTATCTTAACTTGGTCATTTCTGGGACACAGGGCCTGAGTCAGCATCTCAGCCCAGCTGGGAATTACAGGCGATGTTTAGAAGGTCTATGGCCAGATAGTTGACAGTGCAGTCCCAGCTCAGAAACCTCCAGAGGACAATCATTATTTTTGTTTGTGTTTTCTTTTGTTTCTGGGGCACATGGAGGTGCCCAGGATCACTCTGTGCCTTGGAGTTTTATGCAGTGCTGTGGATGGACTCAGGATGTGGCCGAGTTTAAGGCAAGAGTCAGTAAGGCAAACATCTCTCTGGCCCTTTACATGCTCTTTTTTTAACATATATTTCTTAACTCACTCTTTAGAAAATGTCCACTGAAACCACTCAAGTGTGCAGTTCGGAATCCGTAAGTGCCTTCACCACGTGTAATGTACCAACCATCACCATCACTTTCATCTTCCCCAAACTGGAAACTCCTATGGAATGTCACTGCCCGTGTTCAAACCCACCCCATTCCTGAGACCCCCTTTCTACTCTCTCTGCTTTGTGACTTTGACATCCATACAAGTTACCGTCATACGAGCAGCTCTCATACAATATTTGTTGTTTTATGTCTGGCTTGTTTCACTTTAAAAACGGTCCTTGGTTCAGGGAGAGAGCTCAGAGAGCAGGAGCACATGCTTTGCAGTTGGATGCCTGTTGCAGGACACCTAAAAGCCTAGGCCTCTGCATCTGCCCTGGATTGCCTCCTGCAGGTCACTTCATAGATAGGGGGGATAGTCTGAATGTGGCAGTCTTATCTGACCATGTATTCTGTACTGGCTGGTGGAAATATTCTCTCATGCTACCACAATCATTGTGGGACTAGCTAGATTTTATCAGCATACTTGCCTGGCCACGTTGTATCTCTAAGTAATTAGACCAGAGAGAAATGCTGTTTGCCTCCAAGCAAGCAAGCATGGCTCCCCTGATAGCTCAAAGGCAACTAAAATACAAAACTACAACAGATCTTACTGAGGTTAACTCTTGTGAAGGCGGAGAAATATTTAACTGGCATTAGTATTAGTCTTTGGTACAGAGACATGCTATATCAGAAACCCCTTCTATTCCCTATAAAGGCATTTCCGGAAGATCTTGAGGTGTTGGGAGAAATTACCTGAGGGCATTTGATCCTTCCTGCCAGGAAGTTACATTTAGCTTATAGTTTCACCCAGCTCTGCTAGGGAGGCTTTTAATTAGCTCTGGGTCCTTGTAAACAACCAGATGGTCTCCCTGAAGTGCTACATTCTATAGAGCTATTTTCCTATTTTCATCTCTAGATAGCTGCCCAGAATGGGCTGGTCTGGGGACTTGGGCGGATTCTAGCTATAAAATAAGCTGTAAGAAGAAAGAATCTTCTCTTCCCCCTTTTTGCTATTTTGGCTTCCTTGGTGTTTTGCATCTCCAGTCCTCTCCATTCTCTGTTGGGCCTCAATACATGGTGCATGGTGGCAGCCATCTTGGCCTGCACCTGGCTGGGGCCTCGCTGGGAACCCAGAGTCCGGAGGTTTTCCCTGCTCTTGGATTGGGTCTATATTGGAAACTGTGATAGTAAAACCCTTTTAAAACTGCATCGGATTCCTGAGTCTTCATCCATTCCCGCCGGCCGAAGATAGAAGGGAACTCACTTCCCGGCACTGTTGGGGACCTGGCGGCGCTCCCGACAGATGCCCAAGTTGGATCTCTGGCAGCTCATGGTCCTCTGAGCACTACGAGGAGTGACCCCCCAAGCATCATGCACAGGAGTAGACCCTGAGTACCACCAGGGGTGGCTCTAAGCTGTGTCCCCAAAAAGGTTCTCAAATGAACTCATGTTATAATCTACAACAAATTTTCGCTTCTTTTAATTTTACTTATTGTTGAGGGGGTACTGGGTTACACCCAAGCAGTGCTCAGGGACCATTTGTGGTCCTTGGATTGAACCAGAGTCTGCCACTTGCAATGTAAGAGCCTTAGCCCCCACTCTTTGGACTCTGCTCTTTTTTCCCCTTTTTTTAATTTTTTACCCTGCACTAGGTAGAATAGGCAACCTCAGTAAGATCTGAAGTTAATCCATTTCTTTTTGCTTGTTTTCTGTCGGGAACGCGCCGGGGTCCCGACAGTGTCAGGGCAGAAGTTTTTCTTCTACCTCTGAGGGGCCGAGAGAACAGATGAAAACTCACGAGTCCGGTGCAGTTCCAAAAGGCTTTTAATAGTACCAAAGCTCTTCCACAGCAATCCAATATAATGAACAAGCTCTAGCTCTGGTCTGAACTTAAGACCATACAAAAGAGCCTAAGTCTCCCACCGAGAGGATCTCACCGAGATGAGTCCTACCCAGAAGAAGGAGCAAAAGGCCAAAGAGCCAAAGCAAAAAAGGCCCAAAAGGTAAAGGTCCCCAGTCAGTCCCCTTATATACACCAAAGTAATCCAACCGGGAGGGTCATGTCAACAAAAGAACTCTAAACAGAGTGTAGTGCCACACTATTGCAGGTATAAACAAAGGTTGCCAAGGTCTAATCCTTTCTACCAAGATTATCTCTTATGTAAAGCTACACACTAGAGAGGGGCAGGTATTAAGTAACACATCTTGACTTCATGAGCTTCATGTAATCTAGATGGTGCCCCAAGGTCCTTCTTATTATTATCTGCACCAGGAGTGATTCTGGAGTATCTTGTTCTTATTGTACTAGAAAGGGTCACGCACACTGCCTGCTTAAAAGCAAGCTAGTATGATCCTTCCTATAGTCTTTCCACATAGTCTCCCAACGTAGCCAGGGTGGTGATCTCCTAGTAATATTCTAACTATCCCACGCTGGGTGCAGTGGGTATAAAGAGGGCTGTGCCCAAATCTAGAAAGGCGTGAAGTGTGAGTAGTCTTCTCAAGTCAGAAGTTATTCAA